>BFEA01000186.1:1398743-1415517 GCA_003427395.1 Chara braunii
GAGAGAGAGAGAGAGAGAGAGAGAGAGAGAGAGAGAGAGAGAGAGAGAGAGAGAGAGAGAGAGAGAGAGAGAGAGAGAGAGAGAGACCGAGAGAGTCCGCCTTTTTTGGGGGGTGTAATTTGCCGAATACCCTGATAAGTTGAGATATATGTCAAAATGTCCTTGAAAGATCTGGGCACAGTGGAATGACCTTTTGGGATGGCATCTTTGTGTTATGCCCCTGTCAGGCGGGTGTGCAAATTCGCAATCTCAGCCTCCCCGTTCGCGCCTTGGCCGTTTGCAATTGCACCTACGAAAAGTTGACAACTACAGGGGAATTTTGCAAAGGTGGACGGCGTCTGGTAGGGGTACATTGCAAAGATGGGGTCCAACTGATGTCTGGTGTGTTTTGCAAAATGTTTTTGTCATCGTCCTTCGCCGCAGCTATGCTGCGGCAGGTCCACTTGTTTCCTTAAAGGATCGTAACGTGTTAGGCATGTGCAGCTTATCCTTCTCTTCAGTGTAGTCTTCCTTCATTGCTCTCCACGCTTTGTGGGTTGCAGTCCTAATTGCTTCCACTGTTTTTTGTCTTGCTGCTACGAAACTGAAGTAGTACTCTTTTGTTTCAAAGGAGCATCTGACCTTTCAGATCACCATAAGGATATGTAGCCTGACGTAGGAGCATCATACCCCTGCTATTCCTAGCCGAAGGCGGGTAATGACCCCGGTATCTCAAATTGTTCAGCATATGTACGCTGGGCCCGGTTCCCAGCACGTCTTCCTCCCCACAAATAGATTGGAGCATTGTCCCATAAAAATAAAAAAAAGGAAAAAAAAAGAGCATAGGTTCTAACGGAAGGCATTCCAACGGTTTGTGATTGTTCCTCCAGCCTAATGCACTCACACAAACATAACGCTCATCCATCATAGGTGCATGTGGGGGCAACTTTCAGTCTAGAACGGCGATAATGACCAAGCCTTCTATCCGGGTGAAGACGGTAGTAGGATGAGGCCCAAATCCCATCCAAAGTGTTCTCCCACTAAAAAGTATCATGCTGCATCCCACCACCTCCAGATTTGCAGGGTCATGGGACATACGAATAGACAGTGTCCCTTTGTTGCCCTTTTCTTCGTGGCGGATCTACCGCAAGAGGTGCAGATGGATGAGAGTCTGCCACTCTGTTGTAATTCAGATCTTGAAACCACTCAGTCTGGGGTGTGGAGCCTCTGCATAGGATTTGCCACTGAACAACGCTATGAGAGGTAGGCATCATTTCGGCAATCACTCCACCTCTAATAGCTTGACCAACCTCTCCAAGAATTCGATTTCCCTGCGGGCTTGGATTACTTCCCTGATTGGAGCAAACTTGTGATTGGACATGTAGTACTCGTCTTTCACTGTGCACTATGGCTTTCCTTGCTGCCTTGCTGCCTTGCTGTGCTGCATGCTTTCTGTCTTTGCCCAACTGCAGCAGGGTCTCAAGCCGGTTATGACTCTAATCATTGTGAGGGATCCAGCAGCCCGTTGAGAGTTCAGCGTCCTGATGAGTCAGTGCAAGTCCGATGAAACAGTCTATCATTATCCCTGTCTTTTTTGAAGTTTTTTCACATACTTCATGTTTTTTTTTCCGGTCTGGTACTCATGTTCCCCCCCCCCCCTCTTCCACCCTTCCGGCATTCATTCTGTCCATCAAAGAGTCATGTGAGAATTGTCTTTCATTGTGCATGGTTTTCTCCTGCCAGGTAGTTGTTCAAAGTACCACTGTGTTGCACTGGAGATATTGTTTCACACACATCTTCACACACACACACACACACACACACACACACACACCTGTCTCTTATACACATCTAGATGTGTATAAGAGACAGCACACACACACACACACACACACACACACACACACACACACACACACACACACACACACACACACTCTCTTTTTCTTTGTGGATGGAGGTGTTTTTGGTTTTTTATACATGGCCTAATTCTTTGCCCTGCTTTGTAGCATGGGCTGTCTTATCGATGAAGTAATGCCTGTGGGTGGCCACAAGTTTTTTCGGGGGTGGGAGTTTTGGGGTTTTGGCCACAATATCTCTGCAAGGAGGCTCAGAGAGTGTTTGGGAGCTTTCTAAGACAAACTGACCTAGGCGGCGCAGCGCAACCGGGTGTGCTGCGCCGCCCGTACCAGAATTTGGCCCGCGGGAGTGGCTGGAAAGGAGAAAGCCCTGGATTCAGGACGCGACAGGGCTGGCATGAGGAGGGCTCGGCATCGCTCGTGTGAGGTGCAGCGGCGCAGCAGAGTTAGTACAAGGAAGATCAGCAGCGATTGTCGAGAGAGCAGCAAGAATGGGCTATGGTAGGGGGCTGGTATGATGGGTATATGGACGAAGAGGGGTGGTCGCAGACAGGAGAGTGATGCAGCGTGAGAAGGCGATTGCTATCGCCGGGCGAGTAGGAGGCGGACGTGGAGTGTAAGGGTGGGGGAGCAGCTGTTGACAAGAGGGACTGACAGCAGGAGGCGAAGGAGAAGGAGCAGCCAGTGTAAAAACAACTTGAGTAGAGGAGGAGCATCTGGAAGGTTTGGGGAGCGGTGTGTTATCGAGGGGTGGATAACAGCGGAAACGATCTTACCCCTTCATTTCTTCAAGCTACCTGCGAGGGGCGGCTGGCAAGTTCAGCTGCTGTGCTCATGACGTGGCGTGGACTGCTGCGATGGTGATATCGGGTACAGTCCGATTATCTTCATCGTCCAGCCTTTCGACGGTGTAGTCGACCAATAGGTGGCCGGATGCTTGAAGGCCGATGAAGGCGAGGAGGTGAGGTTTGGAGGGGGGAGGGGTGTGTCGATGGTTGGAAGGTGTTTCTCCTCTTACCTGTCCTGAAGTCTCGACTGTATGTTGGACTATACTCAATTCTAGATGAATCCTCTTATATCCACGCGTGAAAGTTTCTTTGGATTCCTTTCAAGTATGGCAGGTGCGAGGTGAGTGGGGAGGTGCGATGCTGCTAGCTGTGGGCACAGCTATTGTGGGCGACACTGCTGGCTGTGAGCGCTGGTGATACCGGGCGCTTCTGCGCTGGCGAGAGCGGGCGCTGCTATGGCAGGCGCGACGCAGCTGGCTGTGAGCGCTGGCAATAGCGGGCGCGGTGCGGCTGGCTGTGGGCGCTGCTGGCGGTGGGCACTGCTATGGCAGGTGCGATGCTGCTGGCTGTGGGCGCAGCTATGGTGGGCGCGTTGTTGAGGGCTGGGTGCGTTGGCGAATGGTGGGCGCAACGCTGCTACAGAGGAGCTGTGAGAGGGAGGGGGGGAGATGGAGGAATTCTCCGTGCTGTGATCCATGGCGTCACAGCCTGATGCGTGGGATTAGGGAGGAGCCTTCACTTGCTTTGTTTGACGAAGGTTTCTGTGTTTTACTCTCGACGCATGTGGTGGAGGGTGAAATGACATGGAGTAGGGTGGGAGAGAGGAGTGGGTGGGGGGCCTATGGAGGACCTCGTCAAGATCATCAACGGCGGTGGGAGAGTATCGTCAATCATGACCATCTCAATCAGGATGGCTGACCTGGCGGTGCAAACAAGCATCTGAGGAACAAACATTGTCAGGAGTTAATCGCTGCGGAGCAAATACTGGTGATGTTTGGTGCAGGCTGAGGAGGTGATAAGAGCACTTCCTTAGTTTAAGGGCTGGCACTGCGAGTATATGTTGTGGGGCGAGTAAGGGCGATGGTGAGTTTTCTTCAGGAGCACATCGAATGGCAGGTCAGCGGCAGAAGCACGAGAAGAGGCTACATTTTCATAAATTTCATCATCATCATCATCATCATCATCTTCCACATGCCACTGGTGAGCATGGCCGTTGTGCAAGGATGACAGCAGAGACAGGTCTTGTCACCAGCATCGTCATCATCATCATCATCATCATCATCATCATCATCATCATCATCATGGCATTTGGTGGTCGTGGGCAATGTTTGTCTTTTTTTCATCCATCTTCCTCTTCGTGCCCTTCTCTCCTCCTTCTTCCACTTCTGATTCTTCTCTTTACTCGTCTGCCTCTTCGCTTTATTCTTCCCTTCCCCCCTCCTCCTTATTAGTCCTTTGCCCTCTTCTCCTCGTTTTCTATTCTCTCCTTTGCTCCGCTTCGGGGTTGCTCCGCCGCCTCATCCAGCAAGGACGAGTAGTGTAGTGGGGCGACAATGGGTAGAAGTGGAGGAGGGAATGGGTTAGGAGGGGCCGGGGTAGGAAGAAGGTGGGGATAAGGGAGGGAGAGAAGGGGAAAGGTAGTAGGTGAGGAGGTGGGAGATTGGGATTTAGGGGGGAAAGGGATGGGCCACTTAGTAATATAGGTTGTGCTATTCTCCTAATTCTTACTTCTAATTAGTATCCTTTTTAGCCAATTAATCAACATCCAATCATCATACATATCATCATCCTAATATCCAATCTATTATTTCAACTAAAATAATATCCTAATTAAATATCATAATTAAATTTCCAAATAATATTCCCGAATATTCCAGATAACTTTCAACTCCTACAACTAAGCTGATTGGTATTTGGTATTTTTAATACCTAAAATTCCTAAACTTAAAATTCCTACATCTTGAATTTCTGATTTTCCAATCTGCATTTCTACCTTCCATAATACCTAAAAATTTTCATTAATTAATTAATAATCCTTGATTCCCTCAATATGGTTACAGGCGTCTTGATGTTCTCTTGGAATTCTCATAGAATTCAAATCTAAACTCACTTCTTATTTCATCAAAAACTGGAGGTCTAAATATCGTCCTAAATTCTGTTTCCTCCTCCAACGTGCTCTGACGATTTACTTTCGGATGATGGAGGTTGGGTGTTGAGGGGGAGAGCTCTACTCCGCAGGGGCTTCACAAGGTGGGTGGTGAATGCTCTGAGGAGGGTGGGGGCAGAATATGGGGATTGCCCTATTCTGGGGCTGGGGTAGAAGTACATTGTAGTATCATATCCCAGCGAGGGCAGATTAGGGTAGAGGTTGCCAAAGGCATACTTTAGGTGGGAATCGGCTGCCTTCGTAGGAACAGGAGGAGGAGGGGGTATGTCCGAAGCTGGGGCCAATGGAGAATCTCTACAAGCACGACGATTCTCTTCGGTGGAGGCAGCGCTGGGACAGGGGGGAAGGTGAAGGGTGGGGGGGGAAATTTCTTCAATTGATTTCCAAGGTAATTTTCTACTGCTATGTACGCGTCTGGGAGACAGACGGCTGTCTTTAAACATCCAGGACAAGCGTGCGTAGTACATAGTATCAGGTGCTTCAGAATTCCACAATCTTCAATCCTATTATATCAAGCTTTCTGGTGTGCTGTAATTCTTGGCGGCATCTGACCTTCTTCCTCGTTCGGATATAGGATTTCAAAGATGGTGGAATCTAGACTGATATCTGCAGAGTGGCTTTGTTCTGTGTCCCTGGTTTGCCGATGCCAAAACGACGTTGGCCGGAGTTGGGGCGTTACCCTGTAACCTGCAAATGGAAGGAGTGTGAGGCCTTGTAGAGAAATCTGGGGATTTGCTGAGGGAGGAAAGTCATCCAATGGCGAACCGGGGGGGTTGCCTTAACAACCTATGGGACCAGGGATAGTCTAGGTAGCGAGAACAGGTCAGCTATGGTTGACGTTGGTTAGGATGGCATTGTCTCTGAGATGTAATGGCCTGGTACAGGGAGGGCTAGAAGTTGTTCTAGGATTAGGGGGGCAGATTTGCTGATATAGCATAGTCTTCTAATTTTTTTACATACTAATCATCATCATTATCATCATCATCATCATTGGTATCATTATCTTACAGTTTACATAGAATTGGCAGAAGTTCATCATCATCATCATCATCATCATCATCATCATCATATGAGGGACGTTGAGCCCGGTTCTCAGCATGTTCAGTTCGGTCACTCTGGGTAGACTGGGAGGACCCCGGCCTTAATCTTCTTATTGGTAATATCAGCCTGGGGCTGATTGTTCCATCTATCACAAATTCTTCACTTCTGATTGTTCTCTTGTACGTTTTTAGATGGCTTCTTCATCATCGTAATTGTCTTGCAATAATCTTGATTCGATTCCAAACTTCGAATGAACTGATCGTGTAGATTTTTTAGCATACTTGCTAAGACCATGATCACGTACGATTTTGAAATGACTTCTTAGCACTTTCGTTCTGTTATGCACTACACGGTTTTGCTAAACGATTCTCCAATGGTGGTTTGAGGATCTGTTTCAAAAATCCATTTTGGATATCTAAACCTAAAATTCGCATGTGTTTTTCCCTTGATTCCACATGATTAATTTGTAGTTCCGTAACTAACTTTCCTATTTTGAAACCTGCAGCGTTGTATTCTGAATTTTTGATCTGTTTGTCGATCGGACAAATTTTTGTACCTAAATCCTTAAACTCATTCTTTCAAGCTTCTCATGATCGATTTCTAGATTTAGCAGGGTTGGAGGGAGGGGGAGTGGGATTCGAAGGGGGCTGCCAAGATGAAGATGAATATGGCTACTTCGTTGCGGGACCTTGTGAGCTTTGCTCCCTACTGTTCCTCCTTGTGCGAACTATGTGGCGGAGGAGGTCAGCTTGCCGCTTGAAGAGGAAGCATGGGGAGAGTTTATAGGGTTGTGTGACAGGGGTAGGGTGAGTATAGGCAATACGCGGGATTTGGAAGAGGGCGGGGTGGTAACCATGTGTCCTGCTGGTGAGGAGCGCTAGCCGGTGGGATGGATGGCGGGCAGACAGCAGTAAGGATGGTGATTTGGGACAAAAGTGGTTGTCAGGTTCACCAGGCAATTCAGAGTTGAGTATGTCTTAGGAGAATTTTGCTGGGACGACGCAGACCCGTGCTGGGGCATGGTTGCTCCTTCCTGTAACTCGGATCAGCGGGAGCTTGAGGTCTGGGAAGTTGCCGAGGATAGCAGGCAACCAGCAATTTTCGACGACTGGCCAATGTTGGGGTATAGCCCTGTGATCCGGTTGGAGACTGAGGCTGGGGGAGTTGTCGAGGGAGTTGGACCTGGGGCGGGTTGTGCTGCCCTGTAACCCTAGCTGAAAAGGGGGTTTGAGACTCGGGGATTTAATTTTGAGGACAGAAAGGTGTGAGCCAGGGTTGGGTTAACTTGTTAAAATGGGGGGTTGGAAGGATGGTCACCAGTTTTGTCTGCTGGGACTTATGTTTGCTTCTTGCATAGACTGAACTCAAATTTTGTTTCCTATCCTTGAATGTTCAATTGCTTTGAAAAAAAAAAAGTCGGTTGTTCTTAAGAATGCTTCAGGACTCTAGGAGTCGTAGCAACCCATCTTAGGCGGTTTCGATGCTGTTATACTCAGTGATATGCGGCTGTCCGATGCCAGGACGACGCTGACCGTTGCTGGGGTGTTGCCCTGTAACCTGCTGATGCAGGAGCGTGAGGCCTGGTAGAGAGATCTGGGGATGCTTTGGGCCGGGCATTCCAAGGGACAACCAAGGGTTGCTGCTGGGACGACGGTGATCGGAGCTGGGGCGAGTCGTGTTGCCCTGTAACCCAGCAGGGTGGGGGCGTGAGGCCTGGAAGAGCTCAGCAGGTAGTAAGACTGTGTTGGAAAGTTTTAGAAGGGTTTGTTAGGGATTCTGAGGCTGTGAGCATTCGTAGGACCCCTGTGGCAGCTTATTTCATGAGCAGTTCCTTAATAGGTCATTAGTTATTCATGATCCTTCCCATGTCTTCTGAATTACATCGTGTTCTCAGACTGTTCTCAGCCGAAGGCGGGTAATGGCCCCCGTATCTCAAATGACCTCAAATGATTGTACAATTCGATATGGGATGCTGGACCCCGTTCCCAGCACGTGGTGCTCCCCACGAATAGATTGGAGCAAATGGGAAAAAAAAAAAAAAAAAAAGAGCTTATATGGTTCTTCGAAAAAAGAAACGAGTGTTTGCTGTGGGTGTCATTCCCACGGGCTGCTCTTTCAGAGCACAGAGAATGGGGTGCCCTGTAGGGTGTTCTAAGCAGTGCCGCTCCTGGTGTCGCATGGAGATCGTGTGGAATTTGGCATAGTTCTGACAGTGGCCTCGCTGTAGCACTAGGACATCATCTGATTCCGCAGGTTGCACGGCAGGGGGAGGCTCATGGCACTCTTGGTGTTGCGTACAGGTCCTGCAGTGTATTTTTGATATGTGGTGGCGTTGTAGGCCATTGCAGAGGGCTTAAAAATTCTTGTTAGACCATTGACATGTGTGGTCGGTGCTTTTTGTTGGTGGAACCTTTTTTGTGTTATGCTGTTTTGTGGGCCGACTTCGACGGCTCTCCAAGTTTTTTTGGACCTATGGCGGAGGGGGTCGGTTCGCGCTGAACCACACAAACGTGGCTGACCTTGCATTTTCTATTATCTTGTCTATCTATTCTTTTTCGTTATGGATGGTTTGTTATGACTTGTGGAGGAAATGAGAGAGAATTTGGAGTGCTTTAACCACCCACCCATCCACACACACACACGCACGCAAGCACACACACATGCGCACACACACACACACACACACACACACACACACACACACAAACAAACAAACAAACAAACAAAACACACACACACACACACACGCACACACACACACACTCCCAGCAGTATTCTCTGCGGTATTGCTAACTGTGAGCAGAGTGGTGGGTTCTTATCCATCAGTCAAATGCATCCTGGGCAGACTGATGGGGTTCACATTCCTGATGGGTCAGTGAGAGTCCGACGAAACACTCTGACACAGTCGTTCTTTTTTGTGGGGCTGTGTATGGCGAACATGAGAGTATGCAGAGCAGTTGGGAGATGTGTCAAAAGGGATGGGGGTTCAAGGGATAAGACATGAGGAGAGAAGGTCAGCGAGTGGGAGGGATTAAATGAGTTGAGTGTTCGCCAGGGAAGTAAGGTGAGGAAATGGAGGGGGGCCACGTGTCAGAGGGCAGAAGGGATTACTGCCAGGGGATACAGACCAACCATCCTGTACTGGTGGCGCCAGCCAGAATGAAAAGAAAAATGCCACGCTAGCATTTCGGCAAAGCTCAGCGCGCTGTGGGAATCTGCCTCGTACAAAAGAGGCTCGAATGTACTTGTGGTTTAAGAACCTCCAGGGTTGCCCCTGGGACTCCTGCCTGACTTAAGGAGCGCAAAGGAAAGGGGCAATTCTCAGCCCTGAGTACTTGCCCCATGGACAAAACCGCTGTGCGTAACTTCAAGGGGATACAAGGCTGCGTCATTTGGGGCCTCGCTCCAGCACTCACCACATGCACGAAAGACAAAGGTCGGCGTTTCTTTCCATGTTCTAGCGGAAGATTAATTCCCATTTCCCACATTTCGTGGGTGGTGCAGCGAGACCCTTGTTCCACTTTAGTACTGTAACGATAGAGGATCTGCGCTCGAAAAAGAAGAAGAAGAAGAAGGAGAAGAAGATAGACGATTACGAAAGAGCAATTATGAAAATCGATGAGAAAGACCGACAAAATTATCGAAGAACGATAATGAAAATCAATAATTGGCGGCACAATTTGGCAGCGTCCCCTCAGAAACGAAGCTGACACTAGTTTCGTCTAACCATACGTCCACGATCTATACACAAAACACAGGTTCCTCCGACACATCGGGTGAAATCCAAAGTGGAAACAGCCACCACATCGGTGAGCTGAAAATTCCTCTCCCGGCGGCCTTTGCTTCACAAATGAGTGAAGTTTTTTCAGGCTGGCGGACGAGGAAGAAGCATCCAGACCACACACCAAGAGCAAAGGTCCCTCGTCCAACGTAAACAGCACCTTTTCCTCCCACCCTTCCCCTTCCTACTCTCCTGTCATGCAGAGAAAGAAACAAAGCTCCTCTCAGCAATCACTGACTCAGATCAAGATGCCACTATGCAGAATAACTGCTGCTGCAGCTAACTCCTGCAGTAACTCGGGCACGGCTCAGTTAATCTCCTGCAGTAACTAGGAGTTGTGTTCTGCTGTGTCTAATGCAATAGTTACTAGTTAGACAATACTTTTATGCACTTACCACCTGACCTGGAATATGCCTTCACGGTCTCTACCACCAAGGCCGCAGTCCAAGTACAGCCTGAAGAAAGGAGATCAGACTGCATGCGAGTCCCCTGTCGTAACTAAGCGATGTCGCAGAGTGCATGTACTCCGTGCCGCAACCGGCCCATAATCCACTTACTCCCCCCCCCCCCCCCCAGTTGTAAATAGAATCTATAGAGCAGTTACCCCTGCAGTAACCAGCCTGTCTTGCACTTATACCCTACGGTAACCAGCTCATGTTGCAGCTGAACACTGCAGTAACTAGCTCCTACTGCAGTTCATGCTTCCGATTTCCGCCCCCCTTCCGATTTCCACCCCCCTTCCGATTTCCACACCCCTTCAGATTTCCACACCCCTTCAGATTTCCACACCCCTTCTGATTTCCACACCCCTCCATATTTCCACACCCCTTCCGATTTCCACACCCCTTCCGATTTCCACACCCTTTCAGATTTCCACACCCCTTCCGATTTCCACACCCCTTCATATTTCCACACCCCTTCCGATTTCCACACCCCTTCAGATTTCCACACCCCTTCCGATTTCCACACCCCTTCAGATTTCCACACCCCTTAAGTGACTTATCCACTGGAATCAAATGCGGCAGTAATCTTGTCGTAACTAGCTCAGTCGGAAGACTCGGAACTGCTGTTTAACTCTCCAGTCAGCAGACTCAGCACCCACCCTAAAGCATTCATAATGAATTTAGTAATTTACCGTGTGTTTTTTTCACCCCCCTGGACGAACTAGCTTACGCCATAGCCATATCCTACAGTTATCTTATTTTAACTTGCTCATACTCCAGTCACCTCTTGCCTTCAACTTCCTGAAATGACCTCCCCTGCTGTGTTTTACCGCTGCTTTAACTAGACACCGTAGTGCAGTTTACTACCGTCTTTACCCGAATAGAGCGCCGGGTAATTATTGATGCATCTGGACTGAAAGTTGCACCAAAAAATACAGCTGTAATGACTGCGCATTCTTTTCATGTGAAGACGGTAGCACACACTGAAGTTAAGGCTTCCAGTTACCAGCTGCGTAAAAAGGTTCTTCCCAGCAATGACAAGCTCATACTGCAGTAACCTCGGACTAACCCTCCTGTTCTCTCACGCAGCAGCAAACCAGTTCCAAACGTGCTGAACTTGTCTAACTCAGACCCCAGTCAGATACTGCCGTAACCTCGAATTAACTAAGCTCAGATAGCAGTCAACTCCTGCAGTTAAATCCCTGAAAAAAATCACCTGCCGGGCACTGTGGTTTACCACCGCGTGCAGTTATCCCTTTTTGTTACCTCTGCAGTAACCTCGGATTAACTAAGCTCAGACTGCAGTCAACTCCTGCAGTTAAATCCCTGAAAAAAATCACCTGCCGAGCACTGTGGTTTACCACCGCTTGCAGTTATCCCTTTTTGTTACCTTTGCAGAAACGAGGTCCCACCACAGTCCCGTCCTGGAGTAATCTTGCAGTAACTAGATCATGACGGCAGCTCACAGTAGCTCTGTAGTTTGCCAGGTTATACTCCTGATCACAGTTGTGTAATCGACTCCTGTAGTGACTAAGCCCTTCTTGCACAGGTATCATCTGCAGCAACAGCCTATAATGCTGCGCCCAAAAGGCTCGTAATCAAGTTCAGCCTCTGTAAGTCTCATGAAGTTGATGCGCACGTTGCAATCATCATCATCATCCACTAAACGACGGGAAGCCTTTCAATGGTGGCACATAACAAATCACCGTCAGCCTTGTACACGCCGAACAGCTAACAATCTGCCAATCTGGAATGTAAACTTTGTGCCGCTCTTGTCTTAAGTGCACACATCTTATTATCATCAAGCTTGGTATCGTCTGCTCGACATGGACACCACCGCAAGTGTCGGGAAAAAAATCGCTCACTGCGAAGATCCTGTAGTGATTGGAGAACAGCCTTTCAGAAGACACGCCAACAGGGTGTGTCTGCAGCCAAAGAATGTGCCTACTATCACCGGCATGATCAAATGGACAGGGCAATAAAGTTGACGGTGCGCCTATTTTGCACCTATTTTTAGTGTATGTACCCGCTTAGCTTATTATCGTGCGAATGAACAAATGAAGCAATAAACTTGACGGTAATAAATCTGATGGCGGCTACGTGCTTGCTTATCTTAGCAGCACATTGCAACTAGAAGCAAATCTAAGAGGAAGAAGCAGCTGGGCCAACTATAAGTACCTGTATCTGTTGGCTGGTGAAGCTCCCCACCAATGGATCAGACTCATCAGAGCCATCCATAAGAAGGCCTCGCTCCCACTGGTACTCTAACCACCATGGGAACGCAGGTCTTCACAGGGTGTTTTCCTTATTAAAAAAAAAAAAAAAAAAAAAAAAAAACTCCATGCCGGAACCTCATGTGATGCTAGCGTTACGCGGGAGGCCTGATTTCTTACGAGGCAATTGTCCTTCCAGGCTCCAGCTTACACCTGATTGCTGTGGCGGAGGCGAGCTCCGCTAGCTGTCGCATCGAACATACTCACTGGCTATGCTGCCATTTCCGTGGCCGGGACTCTGACGTGTGAAATGTCCCTCCACGCTCCAGCCAACGCCTTATTATTCTGGTGGAACAGATGCATCTTAACACCACCATCGATGCCAGGAATAAATAAATGAATAAATATTAAATATTAAATATTAAAGAAATAATTCAACTCCCCATTTCAGTTCCCGCTGGCCGATGACGCGGAATCCTGCCTACCTGCCATGACGGCCTGAAAAATGACATCTTCAGAACTTCAGATTGAGCTACTTCTTAATCCCCAAGGGGTAATCATCAGACCAGAGCAAAGCCACTTCCATTTCGCTGTCAAGTAATTAACACACCCTGCAGAATGACTTTAAATGTTCAGCATTTCCTTAGAGGAAACACACTGTCAGGGATTGGAACCCTCAACCTTGCCGACTCCGTCAACTTCCACAAGGACAACATCACTACCAGCTCAGCCTGACTCTCCGTCACTTTTATGTTCATCATTTCCTTAGCCGAAACGCAGGGATTTGAGCCCTCAACCTCGTCGACTCCATCAACCTCCACAAGGACAGCGTCACTACCACCTCAGCCTGACTCGCCATCACTGGTCCAGCTTCCTCTCACCAGGAATGCAGATCCGCTGTCACTGCTGTCAAGTAAGGCGCCCGGATGAATCTCAGCCTGCATTGCTTCTCTCAAAGATATCTTCATATGGAACCCCTTGTCAAGGCACACCTTGTATGAGTGTGCTGAGGAAAACCCCGGTTGTGGAGAAAGGGAAGTTTTATTCCTCATGATAACAGACACGCCCTCTTCTTCGTCGTCGTGATCCTCACTTCCACTATGCATTTTCTCCCGGCATGGGTCCTTGGGTCCTGTGATGGCCAAGCAGTTCTCATGTCTGTCGCTTCCCTCGCATTGCTTCTCCGTTGCGAGTTTGCTGTGCGTTACCTTTCGCCAACTGCCTGCGCCGTCTTGCTTTAGCGAACTGCAGTTGGACGTTGCACGATCTGAGTCAAGAACCATGCTTCCACAAGCACGGTTCCATTCCTCAACCGAGACTGACATCCAGGTAGTTCCCCAGTGAAAGGAAAAGAGAGAAAAAAACATGAATTATAGCAGTCAGCCTGTCATCCTTGCGCAGGCCCACAGGGGCCATGGTCCAATTTTTTTTTAACTGGTTGATTCTGCCAGTATAGTCATGTGCTTGTCTCAAAGACTAACTAAGCCATGCACGTCTAAGTGTGAACACTTTGCAAAACCAAGTAAAAAAAAAAAAGCAGTCAGCCTCCTCTCCTACCCCATCGAACTGCATACACCAATTATATCCCCGCACCGCACATCTGACACACATTGCTAAAACGAGGACGGCACAACTGAAACGCTACCAAGCAAGCAGGTGACCTTAACGGTGGGGCTCAGCGCACATGGTGTCCTTAATCCCATAGAGTGCAACAGAAGACCCCCCCCCCCCCCCCCCCCCCCCCCCCCCCCCCCCCCCTGATCATCATGTTACACAGGTCGCAGGAATGAGAGCCTTGACAAGCAAGCATCTTGTTGCCAAGGCTGCATACACGACCATAGCACAGACGTAATATAAATAGACTGATATCTCAACTGCCTTTCGACTGCGAGATCCGGTTGTATGCTCTAATATAAATAGACTTATATATCTCATAAATTGTTGCTGGGTTACAGTATGCCCCACTGTGTCAGATTTGTCGCTAACACCCTCAAAATCTCTACCACCATCCTGTTGCTAAGACCGCCATTCAGCATGCTGTTGGGTCACACCCAAATGGTTAATGTCAGCGATGAAAGATCAGGCACCGTGACATATCTTGCCGTAGTAAAGATGCATTTTTGCCTACCTCATGGTCATCACACATGCACGACAGTCGGGGAAATACTGGCGTGATTTGTGTAACAATCAGTACAATAAAACGCCAAACTGCGTTGTCTGCTCTTGAATCTTTCATCAGAAAAACTATGTGACCGTTCGCTACACAGCTGATACACTTCAGACCGACCTGGCCCCGGCTCCATGCTTAGTCCTCATTCTTTGGCTTGCGAGTTGGCAGCAGAGGTCGACCATGTTCGCGCAGTGAGCATGAGACATTGACACTACCTATGGAGGGGGGGACCTTTATACATCCGTTGCTCTTAGTGCATTCACAGTCAGCAATGCTTTGCTGAAGTTTGACTTTCATAGTCTGCTTATGGCCAGAGACTCCGTGAACATCTTTCCATTCACAGATGCAGGTTTAAAATTTAAATAGATATATGGTTGCGCTCGAGCTTTACACACCTGGTACAGTTTGTAGCTGTAGCAGTCCATCCTTGCCGCTCCCGCCACTGGTTGGGCCACGGCTGGCAGTTGTAGGCATTTGCTTCTTTCTCTGTTCATCATCACTTCTTGTCAGTTGGGACCCGCCACATCCACCTGCCTCTCCCTCCTCAGAGAAGACCTCCCCAATATGCACAGAATGTCCACCTCCCTTTTCATCGACGACAATATTCCAACCCCTCCGTACATCGTTGACATCACAGGTGTCCCTGCCTTGTGCTGATGAGGAAGGAGACTGATGGGCAGCCAATGGGGAGTTGGGACGAAAAGCCGAGTCATTTTCCACATTCCACAAGCAGCGGCATGAGGACTGCCCTCCTGTGGCGGGTACTGCCAAGGGTGTGAAAGTGAGAGGTAGGGGTGTCAGAGGTGGAGAAGGCGATCTGAAGCTATGGCCTCGCTCTGAATATGGCGAAGGGGACGAAGAGGGTGTGTTGGAGTGGGGAGGAGAAGTTGACGGTGATTGTGAAAGGAAATCCATAAGGTTGCGCCTAACTTGCGAGCCCGACCTCCGCTGTGCAAGATTAGCTTCTGGAAACGGAGGCGATTTCGAGGGAACTGTGGGAGATAAGGGTGTGTCATAGCAAGCAGATGATGCCGTCTTCCAACGTGAGGTGTGAGGCGGTATGATAGGAGAATGACAGCCAACAATTAATGGGGGGGACAAACCTCCATGGACACGTTCGCCATCTTCGCTGCCTGGTATTTGGCTTCTGCCATCCCTTGGGATGGGCGGAGAATTCACGTCACCTACCGGATCCTGAGCACTTGATAATGTGGTGGCCATCATGGGAATATGCCTCCCAAGGACTCCGTTCGGAGCCCATGCAGTGTGACGCCTTTCTGAAGCACATCGTTGCAAAGCAGGCACACCCCGAGCGCGACCCGGGGTTGCTACATCAGCCGGGGCACCTGGGGACTGAGTGGCTGTCCGTGAAATAGCTGGAGGGCAAGATTGCATTCGCTGCAGACCAAGTGGATATCGTTCATCCGAGTCGGGCCTCCATAAATTGGCAACTCCCAGACGGTCATTATTGATCGCTTGACCTGATGGAGGTTGAGAGGGAGAGAAGGTGCTTCCTTCGACGAGTGACGGTGACGTGTCGAAGCCCGTTGGCCAGATGGCAGAGGGTCTGGAAAGTGGTGTGGAATCAGCAGGGGAAGAGGAGAGAGGGGACTGATAGCGTTTGATTGGTGTGCAGGAGGGCCTTTCAGACTTAGCCTCTGATAATGGAGTTTCAAAACCTGCACTGGACCATGCAAAAGGGAATGCTGGGGGGGTGGATGGGTTGGAAACAGGCGAACGAGGAATCCTGGACAGTGTTCTGCCTAAGCTGCTGGCGATTGTGCCTTCATCATCATCCGCACATGACTGCAACATGCACAGAGCTGGTTGACATATTACAGGTGGACCTTTGTGTGTTGGAGAGGCTGAAGAGACTGGAGAAGCGAGGGTAGGGGGAACAAGCTCAGGATCCAGGGAATAATGCAAATTCGCTTCATCAAAGTAATTTGTGTCATGCATGGAGCACGTCTTTGGTGATGTGCTATTCGCCTGCCCATGAGATGGCAATGATGTCTCAGTTGATTCCGTAATACAGCGGTAGCCCTCGTGATCCAGTGCGGTCATAGTACAACTGTTCTGCCCCTCGTCTGTAATGCAGCAGTAGGAAGGACGAAAACAAAAGCCAGAACAAAAGAAAGCACAAACACGGTAAACAAACGAAATCATGATGATCATCGCACACACGCACACACGCATGCACCTGTGCACACTCCCATCCACGAGCACATGCACCCGCACACACACGCAATCTCACACACACACGTACACAATCTCACAAACACACACATACGCAATCTCAGACACACACACACATACACAATCTTACACACACA
>BFEA01000186.1:1415924-1432619 GCA_003427395.1 Chara braunii
CTCTCTCTCTCTCTCTCTCTCTCTCTCTCTCTCTCTCTCTCTCTCTCTCTCTCTCTCTCTCTCTCTCTCTCTCTCTCTCTCTCTCGCACACGCAGACACACACACACACACACCATAGGCAACACCAGCTCCTCAACTCATTTTTCTCTGCAACCCAGACACTGAATGGCCTCTTGTGCCATTCTATAGCAGTCGGCTCTGCTTGTGAGAAGTACTGAGTACTTAAAACCCTGTGAAGTTCATCCTTTCAGTGTTCTGTTTATTCCTCCCAGCATCTACCGCACCTTCCCCTTCTCCTTTATCTCCCCCCCCTCATGCTGAACCACTAAATGCATATGAATGAGCACCACTGAGAGAACAGCACAAAATATAAGGTGCAGGTGTGCTGAAAAGCAAATAGGAGTGTACGCATTCCACGCCACCCGCGTCATAGTGTGCAAGTGTGCTGTAATGGCGCACCGGGATGAGGGCAGCTCGTGCTCAACTACATCAACGTGGCAGGCTTGTCTGTGAGAGGCACAGTGAAGGGGGAGCTAACAGAAGAAATAAAAGGCAAACCATGAAAAAATCCATAGTAAGGGAAGCGAAGAAAGAACCGCACAGTGAGGGCTGTCATGTTGCCTGCTTTTTTTTCTTGTTTGCTATTAAGGTGTGCTCTTTTAGTCGATAGGTAGGTGACAATATATCACTTGGTGCAAGGGACAGCTGTTTCAGTTTTTGAAGTATTTATCTGCGTGGACAGGGGGTTGTCGTGGTGAGTCTAACACACACACACACACACACACGCACACACACACACGCACACACACACACACACACACACACACACACACACACACACACACACACACACACACACAATCAGTTTCGTGCATGCCTTTCTTCGTTTTGTCATGTCTTTCTTCCAGATTTTTTTTTTTTTTTGTGTTTCTTACTTACAGTTTTTTTCCCGTTTTTTTCTAAGTACTTTCCGCGTGTCTAAGCGAGCACCTCTAAGATGTGCTAAACACTCAGCGGCAGAGTGTTTGGAGTGGCTGTGACACAATTAGGGGGCTGGTCTGTTCATGATGTCTGTCTGGTGCATTTAGTCTAGGGGGATGACAGGCGTTCGGTGGGAACCAACAACCTGTGGGGTTCACTTGTGCTGTGAGTAGGTGATATACGGCTTTGCTCCGTGTTGGATGTGTGGACTGCCTTTCCTGTGCTCCACCACTGCGTTGCTGTCCATCCTGCTTGCTTCTCATGTCGTTCTTTGCAGCTGGTGTGTTTGCCATGTAGTTCGACTGCATTATTGGCGTTGCCTTGTGCTTCTCTGCTCTTTTGCCTTGCGCACATCCGCGTGCCTTGTCTTCCCATGCGCTTTGCTTGTGTACCGTGTGGTTTGGCTGCTTTGGCATTGTCGCCTTGTGCTTCGGTGCGTTGCTGTCTTGCTGCCCGTCCACTTGTGGTGTCGTTCCGTGAATTTATCCTCCGTGTTGTGCAGTTGTCTCTTCACTGAATCGTTGGCTGCTGCTATGTTCTGCGTGTAGCCTTGCCGACAGGCAGCCTGCTTTCAACCAGGGCCAGAGGGTCCATTACCCAAAGAACCCATATGGGGATTGCACAGAGTGTCGAGGGTGCAGACTCCTCATGAGTCGGTGCAAGTCCCATGAAAACAATCTATCACCATCAGTCTTATTTTTTTTGCTCTTGTTGTTTTGAAAAAAAAAAAAAAAAACCTGACAGCCATCATCGAACCGACCCACCCTAGGTAACTCCTCTTCTACCAGCGGAGTTCAAACTTAGGTCAAAAAAAAAAAAAAAAAAAAAACTTAGGTCCGTATTTCAAAAGTTCAGGGTTATACCAGCTAAGGCCAATTGGCCCCTGTTTTTGATGCTTGTATTTTTTGAATTTTTTTCTTTTGTTCTTTTGTTTCTGTGAGTTTTGCATGTTTGCTGTTGTTCTGCTCTCTGAAACGCTTCCTCTCTACTTCGTTTGTTCTGATCAGGGACAAGGCCCTACGTTTGGGTTCCTAACAGTGCACTTTTCAATGCAGCACGCCGCAACGCTATTGCGGAAGTCCTGTACACCCAAACAGACACGCGTGCTATTTTCGTATCAGGTCAACATGGGAATACATCCTGTAGAAAAAACCATGGTGATGATCTCACAATCCACAGACAGTTTCTGCTCTGCATACCTAATGTGGACTGGCATCACCATTGGCAGGTGCGACTACTACTAGGGGGTAGCGGGTGGGAAGGCGGGAAGAATGACTTCATAGATCTACCAATGGAAAGAGGATTTGCAAGGCTTTGAATTGAGCAGGCACGGATGGTGTCATTACAGTCATTTGGCATTCTCTACATTTTCTCTGTCAGGAAAATGATATGTGCCTTTATCGATACACAGTCCGCAATCCTGCTGCTGTTTGACTGAGCCTGCACCATCACACTTCTTCCCACACGTTATTCAGGCAATGTTGCACACACCACTGAAAACCGCTCAGCTTTATCTAGCTAACCACAACCCACTGCCAACCAACTCTCACATTGAAAACTTCTCACGCGCATCCAACCAGTGGAATATGTTCTCATTTTAGAACTTCGAAGACAATGGGTTAACCCATTCATGGTTGCGACACAAAGCATCGATGTCAAATCCGTCCATGTAATGTCCTCCCTAAGTCACAACTTTTCTCAGAGTAACACTACATATCCCAGACTGCTAGAATTCTAGGAAGCTCCGATTTTGCCTGTGTCACGAACAAAGGAAGTCTCCGGCAATGAGATGAAGCACTATCTGCTTGCAGGCATGCACTCCAACCTGTGTCATTCAACTGTCTGCTTGCATCATTGCACTCCAACTGACCTGTCTGTCGTTCCGTCATGCCGAGGTAAGCCGCAAGGAGACAGTAGCAACCAATTTCTGCAGCAATGGCTCAAGGACCAGAAAATCATACAGTCACTCTACCAACAATGACCACATTCCGGCCAATGTGTGCTTCCATGACCAAGCAAGGGATCAGCAAGAGATCAGCAACAACAAGAATATGCTCCACCAAGCAAAATAAAGCAAACAGATTTACTTACAATGCGATTGTTGTTGGAAAGTTGAAGAAAACAGTGAATGCACTGAGAGCGCTACACAAATGCTAGCTCCACACTTGGTATCACAATAAGCTGTTGATACTGAGAAACGTGGTTGGCATATGAAGAGTGTGGGATGTCTTCCATGAGCAACCCGGAAGATACAAGGTCGTCTGATGGTCTATGGACGGATTTGAAACTTGACAATCAACTCAAGTTAGAAAAACATCAAACAGTCAAACCCACTCCACCATGCACCCAGCCCCCCAGCAGACGCACCCACACATAGATGCATGCATGTGAGCCCATATGCATCAACAGGCACCCACACATGCATGCATGCAGAGGCAAGAGCATCCCACGAGAGAGAGAAAAGAGAGAGAGAGAGAGAGAGAGAGAGAGAGAGAGAGAGAGAGAGAGAGAGGAAGAAGAAGAAGAAGATGCTTGTAAAGTATAACACTTCAGAAACCCCTCTGTATCAGAGCTAAGACAACACGAGGCAGCTGCTAAAGTGAACAGATACTACTCAATGTATAAATTGCAATCCATATTGCATCATGTAAAAAAAAAGGCATGATATGCATGGATCGCAATCTACAACTGCATTCCCCAAGAGTGTAGAAACATTGCAGCAAGGAACTGATCGGCACACCATGGCTAGAATCTGTTGAGAACTCGTTTCTTGTTTTCTGTTCGGAAGCGATGATTTCAGCATGGCTTGCATGCCCTTGAAACAGTCACTTGTGAACAGCTCAAGAACGAAGTGAATGGAGGGGCGGCCGAAAATAGGATGGGTGGGTTGCGGAGAAAATAGAAATGCAAAACCCTGCACAGGTAACCTAAATTTCAATCCATTCGGCCATCGGATCGATGAAAGCCGTGAGTTGTATGGATTGGAAATCTATACCCGTGCATCGCAACGTTGCGGCAAGGGGTTGCACGGCCCGCCATGCTGCAATCTGTGCAGAACCGTTCTGGAAATCTATAATGACCCACCGTTCTGTGAGGAAGTGGTGTTTTCAGCATGACTTGCATGCACTTGACACACTCACTTCTGAAGCGCTTTCGAGCGCAGCAATCAGGGTCAGGGGAAGAGGGATGGATGGGCTATGGAGGAAGTGAAACTACACAACTTTGGAAATTCCGGATAACCTACAACCGCCCAGCCAACAACTGTCAACATGAAAGCAGAAAACTTCAAAACTCACAAAAAGGCGACAAGGGAAAAAGGGAAATGTGTGAGGTGGTAAACTAAGGGACAAAAATAATGGCCTTCCGAGAACGGCGAAAGAAGAATGGCCAACACTTCTCTACCGTCCCATCAAATGAAAAGCGAACCCATGTCACTATCACTGCTGCTTAGCAGGCAAGAGCACTTCGCTGCAGGTTGGTCTAGTTCCAATCTTCAACCATTGCTCGCCAACAGTCTTGTCTTTGAATGAGATAGAATCCATCTTCAGTTCAGCCATCTACCCACATTCACCGAGCATAGTTTCCAAGTTCACTATGCCTCCCCGCCGGCTCTTGCCTCGTCAAACATTCAAATAAACCTTGCACTGCTTCAAACCCGAAGCGTGGTGGGGATAAAAGCTAATCCTCCTCACCACAGCTTTGTCCAATTCATGGTGGCAATACAGTGAAACAGCACAAAACCGAAGTCAAACCTGCGTTAACCACTGCAGGCATCCGTATCCAAGCAATGAATACCGAAATATCTCCATTGCTGGATATAAAGATGCCAGGATGGAGAATGGGAATGCTTTCCCATCTCTTAGAGTGGTTAATGAGTGGATGTTCAACAGCGACCGCCCAAATGCATCCGTCTGGCAGGTTTCTGCTGGTTACCATTCTTGGCTTTGCTTCGGCAAAAGCAAAGCCACGATAATGTGCCCAAATGTCAATCGCATGGCCCAGCAAGGGAGGGAGAGTGGGAGTAGACCAGAGAAGTGGAGGCAGTCACACAACCCTACTCCACAGTCAGGAGAGCAATAGTAGCAAACAGAAGTAATTCCACTTTTCTGAAATCTAGGGAGGGCCTCTAAGGATCAGAATCATATCAGTCAGGTCAACTCACCCGTGGTGCAACCCCGTTCTCTAGTCAGTTCTCTCTTGCAACCAAACCCTCCATCTCTTCCTGCTTGGCTGTCCTGGTGTGCAGTATCACCTTGTCCCCTTCTCTCTTCCTCATGTTGAACAGCAAGCGTCATTGGAGTGGAGCCAACCCTTTCTTGGGGATTCTGGGCGGTGACTCCAAAGCCAGCTCCAACGCCATCTGCAACTGCTGCTTGTGCCTTTCTTCCGTGATGAACCGTATCGCGTTCTACTGCTCCCTCCAGATTGCACTCGTTATCTCTTTCTGCCCCGTTATGCAGGAGGTCAACAGAACCCTTCCTGGCTCTGCCATGAGGAATTGTAACTCCTTTCTCTAGCATGCCTGCAGCTCGAGCCGCTCTTGCCTCCAGCTCAGCAAGTTTGCCAACCACTCTTCCCAATTCATCCTCGGTATCTTCAGGTGTAGTTGACACTTCGAAAAACCTCTCCCTCCGCGTCCTGCTCTTTGATCCCTTGCTGCTACTCCTCCCTTTCTCCCTGTTCTTTCCTCCCTTTCGGATCTCAACTGTGGACACTATTTGCATCTTCATCTTGTTCTTTCGATCAACACCATCAAAGACCCGATAATCCCCTCCCACAGTACTGCCTCCACTCTCTCTATGATCTGGATGGGAACGAATCAAGCCATTCTCATTGCTATCCTCCCTCCATAGTTCGACCTTTCCATGACTGGCCATCCTTGCTCGCATGAGCATCCCATCCCTGAACTCAGCATCCTCCTCTTCATCCCCATGGCTGCTGTCTTTGCCACGCCTGACCTCCTCATTAGTTCTTTTCTTCCTTCCAGATTTGCCTGACCCTTCAGCCATTTCCTCCTTTCTTTCCAATGTTGACTTCTCCCGCCGAGAAGAGAGTTCTTCAGGTTCCTTTCCGCTAGTCCTCTTCGCAGGGCTCGATAGAGTCACTGAAGGACCACCACCAGTTCCATCTGCCTCCTTCAGCTTTCTGCCCTCCCCTGTCAGCAGTGCCAGGCGCTGCCTTGAAGGAGGATGCCCCGGTGTTCCAGCAGAGGACAGCAACGACCTACGAGAGCTAGTTAGATCAGATGAGGTATCCCCTCCCCTCAAAGCAGCTGCCCTAGCTGTTCTATTGCTATCCTCCCGAACGGTATGCCGAGCACTAACCACAGCTGAATGTGCATGTTTGTGACGCTCATTGGCAAATCTGGGACCCTCACTTCTAGTACCAATAGTCCGAGCTGAGGGGATTTCACTGCAAGCTCCCTGCTGCTGGTGCTGGTGAACGGCAGGCTTAGAGGGAAAACCTTCCCTGACCCCTCCGCCAACACCCCTGCTGAGGACTGAATCTATTTTCTCCTCCATTGCTTGTCTGCGCCGTAGACTCCAATCTGCCACCAACAATGGCATACCTCCATTTCCCTTACGGTCACCCTCCTTGTCCCCTGTTTCTCCCTGCCTGTCAGAACCAGGAGAGCACTGCGCAGAACCGAATGCGCCTGGCAGAACCGCTTGGGGCCCACACTCACCCTCCACGGGTAGCGAACTAGAATTGACTATCAATTTTCCATCTGTCACCCCCGCATTAAACACCTCAACATCTTCATCAGTCTCCGATGAGAAGATGAAACCATGTCTAGGTGAACTTGTGCCTTCCTCTTCGTTATTTCCATTCTCCTCACGAGCTTCTCCATATTGCATGGGTGTCATGCCAGACAGGCGAACGTCATCTGATCCATATCCGGGGAACATGTCCACAGTATCCATCTGAGGGCTGGTTTCTGCACATGGTTCGGCATACCGACCCCCACAAGATGGTGCATCCAGACCTTTTGCTGGAGTTACAGTGGTCGAACGAACTTGGCACTTTCTGCTGGCTTTCGCAGCAGCAGCAGCGGTAGCAGCACGGAATTCATCTCTGGATATATCATTAGCCAGGAAAGCCTTGATGACTCGCAACTGATGCGTTGTTGGTGAACTCATCCCTTCAGTTTGATCACTGGCAAATCCTGACTTCTCCAAAAGTGTGGTATCCTCACTACACTCTGGGATATCCTCCACATCCCACTTTTTATCCCCACTTTCCTTCTTCATTTTACTTGGTGAAGCTTTTGCGAAAGCAGCCCCCTCCTGTTTGACTTCGAACGTACGTGTTGTTACTGATGCTGCTCTCCTGACCAGACAAGAGGGTCCCAAATCCGTACCACCAGTCATTTTTGCATCAGTGGATGGAAACATCTCTTTCCCTAGGTCCTTCAAGGGAGTAGGGAAGCGAGCTCCCGCACCAGGGTCTTTCTCCTGACCTGTATGGGTTTTCCCGTCTGGAACAAGGTGCTGAGCAAGTAGCACCTCGCTGGAAATGCCTGGACTGCTACTTCTCCCAGCTCGCCTTATATCAGACAGCACATCAAGAGAGAACTCGTCTTCCTCATCTTGATGACCCAGTGCCTCATCTCTGCCTCTCGAGGACGCAAGGGAACCACAATGCTTCTTGACTACCTCAGGGCAGGAAGCTTCAGCTTCACCAGTGCTTGGGAAGCCACCACACTTTCTCTCTTCACACAATTCAGTCATGCATGCCTCTTCGCAGCCCGTAGTTTGACCATGCGCACTGGGATCTACGGTGTTCTCCCCACCAGTCGCATCATGACCTACATCAGCTTTCCATTCCAAGGACTTGCGTGGATCGAACCTAGTCCTCTCTCTTCCTCCTGGGAGTCCAACAGCTTCCCTCCATCCTTGCCGACCACCAAAATTGTGTTGCCCATTTGATGGATTGCATCCATTCACATTGCCCTTAACTTGACCACCCGCTGCTGCTTGGCTCATCATCACTTCCAAACCCTTTTCCTCCAAGACTGCCATTTGAACACCTCTCGACTTCAGGAAAGCTTCAATCTCAGCATCAACTGCCTTCTTGCACGCCCAGGCTTCCGACAATGCCTTTGCTTGCGATGACTGCCCCAGTAAGCCAACAAGTCAGCACCAAAAATGTGTCAAGCAAGAACAGAAAAGATAAGAAGAAAAAGAGCACTTCAGACCTTGGAAGAGGGTGTCACACTCTACAGCTGTCCTAATGCATAGTCTGGGCCAAAGGCAATGAACGTGCTCTTGTTATGTAGGTTATTAAGCAATTTTTCTAGTATTTCAGCTATGTTGGAATATACATTCACATTCTTTATGTCTGTTACCGTCCTTTCGGTGCTATTCCGCTGGTTTTTTTTTTTGTTTTTTGTTTTTTTTTTTGTTTTGTTTTTTTTTCGCTGTTTTGTTCTCTGGGAATACTGCAGTTCATAGGACGGTGCATCATGACGCGAGTAGCTCGAGAGTAAGTCATGAGGCCTCTCTCAATTGGCTACTCCTTAAAGATACTCGATTCTTGCCATAAGGCGGTCCCGCTGGACGGCTCAAGACATTCTTTTCCAACCAACAAACCATTGACTGTTGAGGCATTTTAGTATCATTTTACGCACATAGTCAACGAGCCTACAACAAGCTTTATGTTCAGGCGAGGGACCATGACCCAGCCCTACCAGATGCGACACTCCAAGACTTGGCGGGCTGCACAAGCGAGTCCAGGTTGGCCCTAAGCGAAGGCTGGAGCTTGAGAAACAGTTGGGCCCTTTTTGGAGCCTGGTCGGGTAATTACCCGGTAGGCCCCGTCAGGATACAGACTGCCTACCGGAGACCCAGACCTCAGCCGGAGAATTAGCAAAATGGAGATCGCCAATTGGGCAGCAGGCAGTATCATGCGGCAGTGCTGAGAGAGCGCTTGCAGCCAGCGCCTGAGAAGGGAAGAGCAGCCTAGCGTTAGCTGCTTGCACATGCACAGGCATAGCTGGTGAGCGGAGCGCCGTGCAGTGGAGAAGGTGGTGAGTGGTCGGGAAAAGTCAGGGAAGGCCTCGTCAGGCTACAGACTGCCTACCTGAGGCCCAGACCTCGGCCAGAAAATTAGCAAAATGGAGCAGCCCAAGGCAGATCACATATTGGGCAGCAGGCAGTATCATGCGGCAGTGCTGAGAGAGCGCTTGCAGCCAGCACCTGAGAAGGGAAGAGCAGCCTAGTGCTAGCTGCTTGCACATGCACTGGCATAGCAGGTGAGTGCAGCGCCGTGCAGTGGAGAAGGTGGTGAGTGGTCAGGAAAAGTCAGGGAAGGAGAGCAGCCGTGAGACAGGCAGATAGTTACCTGGTGTCCGGTCAGACACTTCAGCGGCTTCTAGAGTGAAGAGAGAACCAGAGGTTGTGCGCTTGTGTGTTTAAGACAGTGTAGGCAGATGCATCACACCTAGGGCTCTTCAATGGTTTTTGTATTGATTGTTGAGAGGATCGATGAGGGCTTTCATTATCAAGAATTTCCAGTGTGCAGTGTTTTCTTGAATTGGTGTGCTCTCGGATTGGTCTTCAATGGTTTTCTTGAATTGGTGTCATTCTGCTTTCATTACTCATAATTGGTCTTCAATGAGCTCTTGCATCTCAACATTTAATTCTGATACTCCCAGGAAGAGCAGTCATACAATGATTTCCAGAGGGCAATGAGCTATGAAACTGAAAACATCAAAGAAAAAGTAGAGGCGGAATTCGGAATAGATCCTTTGTGCGGCCGCAACGTGGATCAGTTGTGCCTGCAGTACTTTGCAATACACGATAGATTGGACACTTGTGTGCGGGCAGTACTCCACAATACGATAAACATGGGGTGGGCCTGGGGCCCACCTGGGTAGACATTTTGCACCTTGGTGATTCAGCACTCGTATGTGAAGTCAACATCACTAACCAGATGGAAAAGGAAACATCCAAAAGTCTCAGAAAAGGAAACCACCATAGATCCTTTGCATCATCGTTATGACAGACTGGACACTGAACCCATCTGGATATAGGAATCTAGACCATCCCTTTGTCAGATTTGAACCGGGGACTTACACCTTATCATGGCCTTAGTCTACGACTGACTTAAAAGAGCTGATTTAATAATAAAAAAAACAAAAAGAGCTGATTGTATGAGACATATTCAAGCACATCAAATAAGTTCAAAATCAAGTTTTCGTAACCTTTTTTTAATACCAGAATTGATATTTGATTCCGAAGGTTGAAACGAAAAAGGAAAATAGAAAAAAAAAAAAAAAGTTGCCCATACTGCAATGCAACACAACACGTACCCAAAGGTCAAAACGAGCATCAGCCAAAAGCTGTCCGTATAGCAATGCAATACAACAACGTACTGTCTTCAGTGTCTTTTCCAGATTTTCCTTCTTTTCCCAAAACCAAGATGTCAGAGTCATATGCTTGCATCACATACCTTTTCTTCCAATAATGAAATGCGAGACCTCAGTCCTCGATTTTCCCTCTCCATGTCAAGCAACCGTCTCTCCAGATCCGAAATATCCGACCGCTCATCACAAGACAAGACATCGTAAGGGTCATCTCTGCCAACGAGAGCATGAAGTCGACGCCTCAATTCTGCAACCTCCTTCTCGGCCGCCTCCACCTTCATCTGCATTTCTGCAGTCTCAGCCGGGTCAATCTGATGGCAGGCAGAGGATGGCATAATCTCAGCCACTGCCAGCTGTTGCTGCACCTGTAGCTCCTCCACTGTATCCAGCATATGTTAACCAACACAGGTGCCGATCAGTAAATGTTGCCAGCTCACCGCTGGTATTCGGGAGCCAAGGTGGTTGCAAGGAAAAGTAGGTAGGTAGGTTCACGGAAGAGAAATAGGTTGGCAGGTTGAAATACTGCAAGGTTGGTTTGTGAGAATACTGAAAAGCTTTGTTCCCCCCTTGTTTGGTTGCCAATTGCCTACCGTCTTCACCCGAATAGAACACCCGGTAATTATGGTCGTGTCGGGACTGAAAAATGCATCAAATACAGCTATTCGGATGAAGACAGTCGTTTTCCATCCTGATGGGAGATAGGTGACTGGAGGGTAGCAGGGCTTTCTGGTGGATGGAATACCACTAGGAATGTGTTAGGGTACAACGGCAAGTGAGACAGTGGTTCTGTTTGTTAAGTTTTGCCAGAGAGGGTGAGACGGTGGCTCTGTTCTGGTAAGTCTTGCCAGGAGGGGGTAAAAAAAAAGAGGATATGGAAGGCGGTACATGGGTGTGTGTTTTTCAGAAAACGACAATTTGGTGTGCTTTTGTTCATAAGGAATTATCGACCTCTTATCAAATCCTTTACTGAACTCTTTCAGTAGCACTTGGAAAACGTTCTTTGCGTTATTCAAAACTTTTGATTCCTGTCCTTGGAAATGGAGGGACGCTGGAGACGGTTCCCGGCTCTAGCCGAAGGTGGGTGGTAATGGCCCCAGTATGTTCGGATGGAATCGTGTAGTCGCTGTTATCGCCGTCGTCATATCTCTGTTTCGCTATCCTGCTGGCACTGACATCCCATCCACTCTGCCCAATTTTCAGCGATCTATCTCTTTGTCAAGTCCTAGAATAGCAGTAATCACCCGGAACCTTATAGACTTCGGAAACAAGCACTCACACTAACACCGGTGGGGGCGTTTAAAAAAAAAAAAAAAAAAAAAAAAAAAAAAAAGCACTCACAGAAACAAGTTCTTGGCCAGCACCTGGAAGTTACCACCTACAGTTTGAGCTAGCAGAGTGGGGGTTGCTTCATTGACTCACAGGCAGTCGAAGTTGAGAAATTCATCAATACAACCACCTACACGCATGGCTATAGCCTCAGAACCAAGCTAGCCAAACCTGGGTGTTCGGCATCAAAAACCCCTTGAGCTACGGCTTGAAGAGGGCTACTTGGTTGATGTGTCTGGGTCCACCGGGTCATAGTGGTATATGATGTACTAACCATGCTGGCGCAGCTGCTTCGAGCCACAGTTTCTGCCCACCTCACTTTGCCTTGTGGTAGGTGTTCTGATTTTCAATCAGCAGGTTGCAGGTTCGATGCCTGGAGGGAGCGATTGATTTGCGGTTCTCAGAACAATCGGCTTTCACGCTTGGAGGCATGATTACCCAATGAGGAATGAACACTGAACGATGATATATTGATTGCTTCCGATCTGAGAGGGCTATACCCCCACTTCCACCGCTGTTCCCAGTTGCATAACTCCCTCAGTGCCTGTTGCCTACTTTGTAACATTCTCGACCTTTTTCTGTTTCCTAGCCTAGACTTCGGGATTTGGGGGGAAAAAAAAAACCAGAGTTTTCTTTAGAGCCTGCCAAGCCTTCCCTCTAAGTCACTACTGAAGGAGCTGTCTACTATGCCAATCACTAGTACAAGGGTAGCCCACACTCAGCCTATTTTGGCAAACAGAATCTAACAGATGGAAAAAGGTAGTAAAGTCACCAAACGTTGACCTGGAAAACCTGGGCAATAGGCCAGCATACCATCATCCACTACAAAGAAATCAAACATACAAAGATCTGATTCTTACAAAGGGCTATCAGTTGCTCGATGATCATTCTTATGACCTGAGCATGGATGGTATGCCCTTCGATTCTCCAAGCCAACCTGTAATTGCTTTAGGTGGGAGATATTGCCAGCCCGGTTGGGTTTAGGAAACAACAAAAGTAGCGCTGCCAGAATACCTTAGCATCTACATGTCCAGCAGCGCATGCAGATGCACTCTGACAAGGCTAGTTTTGTCCTTTCTCAAACCTAACGGATGGTTTATGTAGCCTTTTTTCACTCGAATTACAGCATCAAATAACTGGAGACATTATCAGAAGCATATTCACATATACTCCCTACCTTTTGATTGAAGAAGTACGATTGTGTCTTCCGCATTGGCCTTGTCAGCAACCGCATGCATCATTTCTGCATCGTGTTGCTCCCTCTCCTCCCTAATCATATCCCTCAAATTTTGCACCTGCAAGGATGTACCACAGATTTTTTCACTCGTTCAAACATGGAATTCCAACGAATGACAACATAGCATTACTCCTGTGGCGCCTTGCTGTCTTCCATCGATCCGGTTCAGGCATCAACACTCCCGAACCTATCCTACTTCTGCTCGGACAGGACTCAAGGCTGAGAATCAGCTCATGCTAACTGAGCTGCCATATGCTAACCATTCCTAATACTCCCACATTCTCCCAATTGCAGGACACCTGGTATCGAAGTATCTTCCTCCAGGTTCCAGCTTCTTCCCCACTCGTTATCTCGTCTCCGTCCACACACATGCATTAATCATGACTCCTTTAGTCCAAAATACCGTCTGGATTCAATCCGTTCCCTCACGCCCATCAAACAGGGAAAAAGAAAAGAATAACATTCGATCTCTTTTAAATCAAGACCCCAAACCAGCCCCACAAGACAAAAACACATGCACGAACCTGAGAAAACAGTTCAAAGCAAGGGAGTCGGCAGACCAAGAGTCAGAAACAGAGACTTGACGCTGGGAAACGAGAAGCATATAACTTGTGGCAAGCCACAAACAATCTCGGAAGGAGTGATCACATGCGAGCAAGAATTGTACAGCTCTAAAAGCCAGTTAAACTCTGCATTCACTGGGCTGATGATGCTAGCAATCTGACCTGTCTCTGCAGAGAAGGAACCTGTTCAGCACAGGTTGCTTTGCCTTGCAACCTCTTCAGGAGAGAGTTTGTTGTACTGCAAAGTGCCCAGATGGAGACCTCCAGCTTTCGCTCAGGTCGCTTGCAATTAACCAGTACAACCGGTCCTTCCACAAGCCCCTCCTCGTTACCGTCTCCTCGCACTCTGCTATTCCCCCTACTGTGATCCACTGTGTTACTTGCAGCAGATCCCTGGGAGGGAACCACCTTCCATGCCTCAGAATCCTTGAAAGTCCTGCCAACAAGAACACCATATCAAAACGTTTGGGCGGTTCAGAACCGTTAGAAGCGCAGTAAGTTTTTTTTTATAGGGAAAACATCAACGATGGGTGCGGGGGGGGATGCTGATAAGAGCAGACACCCCTTCCACTGTCCCCGCTTATGGTTGGCTCCGCTCCATTGGTGGGGAGCTGCACCTGCTGGAAACCGGGTCCAGTGTCCCTTCACAGAGTTTCTCCTACAGCCCAAGTTACTGACTTTACAGACTTTACAAATAGTTATACTGTGCTGGGGCCAGGTCTGCCCTTTCCTGGCAGACCCGGGTCCAGCGTCTCTTCACAGGTTTCTCATCGCGCCCAAGTGACTGACTCTACAGGCTTTACAAACAGTTATAAAGTGTTGGCCCTGCTGGGGCCATCTCTGCCCTTTACTGGAAAGCCCCTACTGAGTGTAGACTTCCCTTAGTCAATTCGGGACTGGCCTTTGACATGTAGGCTCCTACACACACAGGCTTCCTTTTGATCAGTCTTGTCGGTTCTTAGTCCACAGGTATTCTCTTCTGAATCAATATCGAGACAGCCTCACACTGGCTACCCAGGGAATCTGATGTAGTGGAATGGACGCTGAACGTTATGGGTTCCCAGCTCCCCAAGCCCCCGCAGGGTTGGGCCAAGTACCGCCAGGTTTTACATCCCGCTCTACTTTGTGGGGGGGGGAGTACCCAAGATCGTAACCCCTTTGCAATATGACAGTCTCTCCACTCCTGCCAAGATCAACCAGGGGCCCCCACCCGCTTATCTCAGCTGGTTTTTTCAAAGTGTGCCTCAGGAGGCCACGGGGAATCAAATGGATGTGGGGAATCGACCCACGACCTCCTGAATGCCAAACACTTAGGTGCGCTACCAACTGAGCTAGGCCGCCGGCCCCCCTCCCTTGTTTTTTAGTTTGGATCATTTCTCAATTATGTGTGTCATCCTTTCGCTGTGGCCGTGCTTATCTTCTCCATATCTCTTCAATTTTAACGGATGTCCCAAATGACTTTTTGTTTATGTTTCCTTTCCTTCTCTTTCCAAGGTTGGTTGGCGCCCAGGCATGGGTATATTTCAGCACATCCCTCCCTTTCCCACCTGAGACCTTTCTCCATACCCACACAAGGCATCGGCCCCCTTGAAATGCAGAGGGCCTTTTTAAGTCAGAAGGCTGGAACTTTCCACTCTGTGAAATGCAGTGCCACTTTTAAAGTGAGAAAATTGATTGAACCCGTCTGATTTCCTATAGACCAGAAGTCGCAGGTGCACGCTGCATTGAAACAATGATTCACAATGATTCACATTCATGCAGCAGTGAAAGGCAAATATTAGACAGAAGAGAGATCAAACTCACAATAACTGTTTCGGGTCAAATTCGAGGTCGCAAATGCTTAGGTTAGGTTGGAAGATTTTCCAGGGTTTGGCCTTTGAGACCCTAACTTTTCTCAGTCGGAAGGTTTCTAGTGTGTCGCACTGGGGATCTTTGTTCTGGATTTCCAACTCTTCTAGGTTGTGATTAGCGATGGGGTATGAGTAGAACTTAGATAGGTAGCTGAGTGGGTTGGTTCGAGAGACGAATCGATATGCTCTGGTAGGCTGGGTTCGGGAGATGAGTATGCCCCAATCCCCAGCTTTCCACGAAAAGTCCTCCCTTAGGAGGGAGAGCCATTGTGATGGAATACTCTTCTGGATCGTCACTAGGTTCTCAGCGAGGGAGTGACAGCCTTTTAGGACATTTCGCAGTTCCTGTTCGGTGACCCATCGTCCTTGGTCTTCTACCCAGATGTGTTTTACCTGCCACACACCTTTTTCCACCCTGGATCGTCGCTAGGTTCTCAGCAGGGCAAATCCGGGAGAACAAGAACGATATTTGAATATCTAGGTTCTCAGCAGGGCAAATCCGGGAGAACAAGAACGATATTTGAATATGATGTCAAATTCGGGTATGAGTTGGGTCTACAAACCACAGATCCGGACCCCAGACTCAAAGGAAAGTGGAGGGAGATCCTGAATCTGGACCCCACAGACCCCATTTCCATCCCATTGACGAAGTACCTGTCCATCAGACCGGTTAGGATTCGAAGCATGCAATGGCTCTTAGCGCACACATCGCTGCCGGTCAATCAATGGCTCCACAAGAGGAGGAAACATACGGACCCTGACAGCTCTGAACTATGCAGGCTATGCACAGCCAACAGCCCGGAAGATATACCCCACTGCCTCCTGTACTGCACGGAAGCAGCATGGATATGGAACAAGGTGCACAATCTATGGTCCCTCCTCTTCTCATCACCCCCCCCGCCCACAACCCCCCTGAACATCCTGCTCCTATCCAACAATACTAACAATCTCAAGGGCGGCAAAGAAGTCTGGTTTCACCTGCTCAGGAAGCTGGCCCTATGGGTAATTTGGAAAAGGAGATGTACCAAGACTATTGAAGGTACCAAGGTGGCAAGAGAAGAAATGTGGGTTCTACTACTGGGAATGGCTGAAACAGAGATTCGATCCAGATGGCGGGAGGTGATATCAACAACGAAGGTCAGACCAGAAAGGATAGCCGTCAAGAGACGGATCTTCACGAGAAACTGGCTTTTACAGGGAAAGATAGCAACTGTTTCAGACAACAGATTGATTTGGAAGAAGTGGCACAGCCCACCTCCAACACGGACGGTAACCCAGTGAGGGGCAAACTGAGATGATAATCTCAACAGGATAGACAACTCTCCTCTGTTCTTGCTTTATACGAATCATCTGACAGAGTCACAATAGATT
>BFEA01000186.1:1526959-1537945 GCA_003427395.1 Chara braunii
GGGGGGGGGGAGATGTATTCGTCTACCTACGTTTTCATCTATCCATCCGCCTTTCGATATTTTCGATCTATCACTTTTCTACCTATATCATCCTATTATGAATCTCCAACCCTCGTTCCCAAACAAAGAGTTAAACGAACGAACCTGTACAAGCATGTGCCTGAGCAAAAAAAAAAAAAAAGTCCAAAAAAAACGAACGTGGCCGAAGAGCGATTGGAGGGACAAGAACGATGAGAAAGGGGTTTTGGTCGCAATTGTTTACAGAAGAAGAGAGATCGTTAGACTGATTCCTAGGACGGGATCGTCAGTGAAAGAAAGGACATAATCTATCTACTAACCCAGTGCAGGGAATACGAGATTAAAGAAATAGCTGAGAAATTGCGAAAATCAATTTCGCATTTTCATTAGGCGGAAGAGAAAAGAAGACAGACAGAAAAAAAAATGGAGTCATTGCATGCTCAAGGAAAATGAAGTTACTGTAAAGGAAACAAACCAGAAAACATAAAAAAAAGTGAGGAGGGAAAAACAAAAAGTCAGGAGGAGGCATGCTTAAGGAGAATGAAGTAAAGGAGGCCGGGTCATTCCCATGTGCATAATAAACATAAAGAAGTCGAAAACAATCTTCAACCTACTCGTGTCGTTGCAGAGTCATTCAGGCCGAGAACGACTGACAGTCACGAGACCACGAATCGAACCCAAGACCGGAATGAGACGGCAAAAAGGAAAAGAAGAAGGGGAGAGGCTGATCACACGAGAGAACGGAATGTCTCATTAACCGACGCTACAGCTGTGACCTTTACCGGAAAGGATTGCAGGAAGAGAGAGAGAGAGAGAAAGAGATTACCAAAGCTGTTGCCGCTGCCGCTGTCTGCAACTCAGAATCAGGCATCCATTTCTTATGCTTCTTCCTCCTTCCACGATCCAGCCCAGCCTTCATCGGACTGAAGTTCATATTACCTGAGCGTCTTGCTGCGTCTTACTGTGTGCGGAGTCCTCACATTCATGTGGTCTTGTAAATACCTGCCTCGCTGAGGGCCCGCTCTCATAGTATGCATGTTCCTGGACCGAGTACATATTACATACTGCCCACGATGTGGTGGACTATGATTGCATACCCCCTCAACACAAAACAGGGCATCTCAACAAGCATAATTTCCGAAGCTGGTCTAGTTCCCCGGGACAAGAATCTAACACTTTTGCTTAAAAAGGTTGGGACTGTGGAGCAGCAGGTTATACCTTCATTCTCACAGCTTAAGCACGGACTCCACGGAGCACGGAGCACCGAGCTTCGAGCACCAAGTTCATGAGGACAAGGTGTCGCAGCGCTTTCGACCTGTGCTTAGGTAGATTAGACTGTTCCGGTCATGTTCGGCGCTGGCTAACTCTACCGTACATCGAAGGGGGGGGTAATTTGTACTTGGATAACTCTGTCGTACATTGAAGCGGGGGGCAATTTGTACTGGAGTGGCGGCGTGCGAGAACGAAGGAGGGAAAAAACAAAAAACGAAAGATTGGAAAACTACGAGGAATCACGAAAAAAGGGAAAAAGGAAAGAGGAATAATTTCTTAGAATAATTTCTTAGGCCTGTTGAAATACGCGAAAGTAGAGACTGTAGAGGGAAAAACGAAAATAAAAAATAGAAAACCACACAGGGGAGCGATCTTCTCGACCACTCACTGCAGGCAGATTTGCGGTCGTTAATCACCACAAGTACCTACAACTCCCTCTGCGACTACTGTTTGTATTGCCTTCCCGGTCAATGGGCATCGAGCGAGGCAGGATGCATCAGAGCCAGTCACGGGTGCATAGAGCCGCCGAGACACGCATCGCAGCGGGGAAAGTTCATTTCTTTCTGTTAAATCTACCTTACCTTATGTTCATTTCTTTCTGTTAAATCTACCTTACCTTATGCTCATTTCTTTCTGTTAAATCTACCTTATGCGCGTCTAGCGGCTGCGATGATTCGCAAGGGGCCCTACGACTGCTAGCAGTGAYAGTTACTKAAGAGTTGCTCCTTGCTACGATRRYCGGTAGCGCTTMCCGTCGATCGAAATTCCYATCATCAACCACCGCCGCCATAGCCTAGCACCYTACCAAGCTCTCGATTCCTACGAACAGTTAGTCCCTCAAGACGAGCCGAGCAGAGCAGATTGTGCGCGCGTGAAAGCGATAACTTGAGAGTTCCTCCTTTCTACGACGGTCGGTAGCGCTTCTTCTCGTCTATTGGAATTCCCACCATCAACAACCGCCGCCGCCATAGCCTAGCACCTTACCAAGCTTGATTCCTACCAAGTACAAGATATCCTCAAGGCGAGCAAAGCAGATTGTGAGCGAGTGAAAGCGAGCCGAAGGCAGGTGATGGAGGGCGGGAAGCATTACCGCAGCTTACGCAAGTCCAGCCGGCGGAGCAGCACTCCAAACATCGGTCCGGGAGAGAAAACGCATAGGGGAGGAGTTGGGACAAGCGAGGAGGATGGTGGCAGGGGCAAGTCTGGAAGGAGTCGGTAAACCCACCTACCTTTCACGAAACGCACCACCAAGCTCACGCATCCGCCTCCGTACGACAATGCTCGCATTGCCTTGATAAACAGTACGAAACAGAACGCACAGGAGAGGGCTGAAAATGGCCTGATGATGGGCGACAGGAAGTGGACGAAGAACGGTGCGTGGCAAACCGAACAGTGAGAGACGCGAGCGGGCCATTCAGGCAAAGGTACCTTCCTCCATGGCGCCTTCCATAAGCCAGAGCCCCAGCCAAGGCCTACCGCCACGCAACAAGCGACCGGGGAGCACGGCTGGCAACGAGACAAGCGCCAGTCTTCAACAGCAATCTATTTCCTGCAGCTGCAGCTGCTGCTGCTGCTGCTGCTGCTGCTGCCGGCCTTGGCCCGCTCAGTGGTATCGTCAAACGGCTAGGCGAGCTTCGGAGGAATCTGCCCGCGTCCGGTTTCTGCTGGGCGAGTGGGTCAAATCTTAATTTTTCAAATGCACTCTCCTCAAGTTTCGAAAGAGGAGTAAAAAAAAAGAAAAAAAGTTTTGAAAGAGGCGCCAAAAGTAGAGAAAAGACACAAGAAGGAACACTTTCACCCGCCCCTATACCCGCCAGACGGCATGTCCTTTCGAGCAGGGCGCGGACATCGCAGACCGAAGGGGGACAATCGAAAATTATTCTAATTCCGATTGGGAATTCAACACGTTACCCTGTCAGAGTGCGCCGACGAGCAAAGGCCCAACTGCGTTCCGGCAATGGAATTATAGAATTAGTCCTGACACTAACAATCTACATCGTCCTCCACTGCCTGAAGGGCTGGTGGACAAGGGTTAACAAGGAGTAGAAAATTGGAAAACAGAAATTGCTAAGGTGGTGGGTTCTTTTTTTTTTTTTTTTTTTTTTTTTCAGACGTAGACGTAGAACATCATTTGTTACCAAATCGGAACAGAGGCGAGGATCTCACGCTGGGATGTCAGACTGAGAGGCATACCCAACGGCCTGATGCTACGATAGGTATAGGGATCAAACGACCAGACCCGAAACAACGTTCCAACACTGAACACTGTTTACATTGTCAACTGAAAAGATGTCATAAACCACAACTTCCATGTCTTGGCAGGATGGATCCTAAAACAGGATCCCAGACCGGAGTGGGGTAACAGAATGGAACAAACCACGGAGAAGGGTGGGAAGCCACAGCACAGTGGGGTCCAGTAGCTCTAATAGGAGTGCTGAGTACAACCACCAGTACATCCGAGAAAGGAGATTGAGCCTCTCCTAAAGATAGGAGACCGCCAGAATTTGGCCAACCGGGGCTGAGCAGGGGGTAGGCATCTCTGCTTAGCCCCGGTACCTGCAACCGCTGTCTGGTCAGGTCACCCCGCCAAGATGGCAATGGGTGATGGTCCTGGGTGGTTGACACTAGGGTAGGACAGGGGGGGGTGGGGATGCGCCAGGGCAAAAGATAAGAGGAAGGGTGGGTGGGGTCTTCAGAGGCGTTCACCTGGACATGGCCGAGTACTGTGGGTGTCTACCATCCTTCTAGTATCCCACCTCAACAACAACCTGGACTCCAAAAAAAAAATAAAAAAAAAATAAAAAAATAAAAAAATTGGGCGTAGATCTTACAGTATACTGGCATGAGTGTTTTAGGCCGCCGATTATGGATCTCCACACAGTCCCCTTTCTTGTATAAGAAAACTACCCCACCTCGCAATACATCTAGAAGCAAGGAGGCTCCATTCCAAAAAGAAGAAAAAACTGCCAACAAGTCGTAATACAAAAAGGGGGAATATCGCCTAAGAAATTTCGCCGGCAAAGCATCCAATCGAGGAGTCTTATCGAGAGGTTTGCTTCGCCACGAGGCCACCACCTTGGCCATAGGTATATCCTCCTCTAATTGGGGCCAGTGGTATAGGAGTGCTTCTGACCCTTTTCTCCGCTGTGTCTTGCTGGGTTCTGAAGGATGCAAGATCATCCTGTCGTATCTTGCTGGGTTGTGAAGGATTTGTCCTTTGCACTCAGTGAGCCCCTCCAGCTTACGCCCGCGCCATTGCCATTACCGGATCCGCATGATTTGTGACGAACTGTTTTCCGTAGACGCGCAATTTTCTGCGCGACGATACTTCGGGGGTTGATTGAGAGGGGCCCGCCCGATTACATGAATGCCCTCGCCTTTTAGAAAAAGGGTGGTCCCACAACGGTTGGTAGTTGATCGCGCCTTAGCGAGCGCGCTAAATAACTGTTGCCATAGCTTATTTCTTGCTCTGCTATGAGGAATGGGGAATTTTGGCGCGATCATCGGGCGGGGGAATCTTTTTGAATTTTTTTGAATTTTCAACTGAAGTCGAGCCAATGCAGGTTCCTGAAATTTCTTTTTGTAATTAGGACTTAAGTTAGGCTATGAATTTGGGTGCATCGTAATTTTGCCTACAACTGCACAGTACTTTTTGATTGCGCGCGCTCTGCCGCGCCAAGAGCTGTGCTCTGGCTTCTTCGTGCCTTAATCTCAAGCGTGATTGTACTTCCCTTGTCCACAGAGCGCAAATGCAGTTGTAATCTTCTCCTTCTTGATATCTTCGTTGCGCCCCTGCGCGCGCATATTTTCCTTGATCTTATTGGCTTGAACGATGCATGACTGGATCGATGCGTGGAGAGTGGCTACGTCCCCCACGCCGCCGCCCGACCATGCAGTCGTAGGCACTTCCTTCCTTCTCCTTCCCTCCCACTCAGGCACAATCCCGACTATTTCGCGTGGACGCTCATGCTATAAATTTTACAAGCGCCATTAACTCTCTCTCTAATTTACTTTGGAGTTACCGCGGTCGAGAGGCTGAGGATCGGCAAGCGGGCAGGAGCGAAGCAGTGAGTATGGAGTTGGGCGATCCGACGGGCTGGTGCTGGGTATGCGGGGTTGACGTGTGGCTGCGAAGGACTGTGGCACACGGGCGAACCTGGCTTGCATGCTCGGACTAAGCGGGGTGACAACTCTGTGTAAGAAGTACGCGCGAGGCGAAGGACTGTCCGCATCGGGATGGTGCGGAGAGAGAGAGAGAGAGAGAGAGAGAGAGAGAGAGAGAGAGAGAGAGAGAGAGAGAGAGAGAGAGAACGGGAGGTGTTGGGATGGTGCTTTGTCTTCGACTTTTCTGCGCAATTTTGGTATTTGGCGCAAACCATCTTTTGTTCATGGTTGTCTCGAGTCTTTCCTTTTTCTTTTGTAAATTGATGGATGATTAAGTTCGTCCTCTTCGCGCCCCTTTCTTCTTCAACTTGGTTGCCAACTTGATGGATTAATTGCCTACACTCGATCCATGTACGTTCTCCGGCCAACTAAATATCTTTTTATGCATGAGTGCTTGTTGTTTTCTTTTCCCTTTTGTAATATGGATGAGCATGTCGGTTGATTAGATGCCTGTTTTGCACTGAGCCCACCAGCGACACCTTTCGGCGATCCAACGGTCCGATGCACATGTGTCAAATGCTGTGAAAATTCCCAGCCAGATCGAAGGAATGTAATGTGCACGCACGTGTACGCTTGACCGTCAGAGGCCATCGAGCACACGCATGTCTACAAGATCTGCCCCCGATCCGGTTGACGGCTGAGCACTTCGACTGTATGGATTCCTATCCCACCCCGCGGTATGAATGTCGAAATTCCCTTCCGGATTACTGACCGTGAGTGCCTGAGGGATCGCGAGTTCTGGGAATAGTGGGAGCGCACATGCCTTTCGGCATGATCGAGGACTGAGTTTCAGAATTTCCATTGCAAACCGGAACCGAACGCAGCTGCGAGTGGGATATTGGGCGGACCTTAGAACGTATTCCTCATTTCCCTGACTGTCCGAGCCCATACATGTGTCAAACCATCGCTGARCCCGGCCTAGCTATCCTTGAAACGAAGTTCCTTCCCTATCACCATATATTGTTTTTCCACTGCTTGACCATTACTCCTTGSCAARCACTCGCGAGTGTCTGCGAGACCACGCCTACCAAGCATCGGGATTCGTCCGACAAACCAGCTCGGAAGCCGAACAACGGGAGCACAACCTTCGGTTGAGGCYGGTCGCGTCTGATTCTGAAATTTRTGAAACCCGGTGACGATGGGTGTTACACCAACGGGACAGCCATAGCGTCCCGACGRTACACCAAATACRAGTCYGCCCYAGAAGACGAGACCAACGAAGGTGACCGCCCCGTTTCTCGAGGCCTAAAACGGGATCTCGTCCTTCACCCACCCACTTGGGTTCACATACCCTGAAACTTGACAYAAGAGATTTCAGTTCCGACCTGGGACTCCATCCCCATTTTTCTAAAATCCTTGGCACACCCMTTTTTGCGCACTTCCAGATCCATCATCACTTCGATCAAGAAGTCRCGCTGGGCGTGAGGTTGGGCGTCACAACTCAACAAGAGCRGTTGTTAGGCCATCGGATCTCATTCACACCACAACTCATAATGGATTCAGGCCAGCCTTTGTTGGCAGTGCGTAAGGCATTGAGGYCATGGACGACGCGCAAAGGAGTTAGCTCGTTTGGTAGGGCTTTGGTTGTTAATAACTATGTCTTGGCTACGTTGTGGTACCAGCGGGYTATCTTTCCTCTGAACCAATTGGCTCTGCGGGTGATCCGTCAATTGGTTACTGACTATGTGTGGAACGAAGATTCAACATCGGATACCTTTTTGCCAAAAGTGGTTTGGGAAGTRTTGACTCAACCCAAAAGGATGGGAGGGCTATCACTCCTTGACCCRCAGYATCAAGTTCATGCCTTGCTGTCCTGCTGGGTCATTTGGGCGATTTTGGRTGGCCCATTGGAGCCATGGAGACAGCTGAATGATTTTACTCYATTTTCATCTTGGGATTGGCAGGACATTTGTTGTTCGTGGTTGGCAGTTTTTACCAAACTATATTTACTTAAAAAATTAGAGATCCCTTATCAAAACATTGGYTGGGAATAGAGGTCTGCGGATAGAGTTGCTGCAAGAGACTRAGCTAGATGAGACAGCGGTGGAGGATCAGCGGGGTTGGTGGGTTGGGATGGATTTTTGGGCTCTGGCTCAGGGRACCCGGGGGAGGGGYGRCTGTTTTATTTTCGCACTCATTCCCGTTTCRGATCACTRATTATAATGCAGACCATCAAGGTCGTTGGTTGTGAAACTTGTAGGTCCRTTTTCAAGTYGGACAGGAGAARTGGCCAGTATTTAACCCTTATGCTCCTCATATACAATYGGCTYGGATGATTTTTTTTTGCTTTATGCCTTGGTTATTGCCTCRKGTTGATCAMTTGATTTTGGGGGGTGATTGGAATACCACCCTATTGCCATGATTGGATTCACCCTTGATAGCACYTTTTTCTGTTTACSCAATGGTGTTACTCGATTTTCAGCTGAATTGTGGTTTCACAAATGTTTTTCATCATCTTCATCATTCAGATAAAACTTATACCTGGTTTGCATCGGATTCACAGTATCAACAYCATATTYCCCAAAGTCGAATATAATAATATATATGTTTCTTTTCGAGGATGATCTTCTTCCCTGACTGTCCAAGTGCTCCGTACTTCCATATGCGGGTTCTRACCATATCCCTTTGTTYTTGGAATSCTATATCTGATMCGCCGTTCATTYTTGCTTGGCTCGACAGATTGTTCTGCGATTCGTTGTCTCCTCTWCACTTATGGCTACTTTTGTTCKYCAGTTTTKGTYGAAATRRCGTCGGGCCAAGTCACTYTTTTCTTCCCCAGCCCGGTGGCTGTTGGGTGGTCTTTATAATTGTTTGTGATYGASGTCTTTCCTTTCTGCACTCGCTAGGAATGAARCTCTCAAYTRAACTARCAAATYTGAATGCCCAACWGRCGGAAGTGATGYGTTTGGCTGYTGTTGTGRCGATATTSCCTCTTTTTGTATGATAACTTGTTGACAAACACTTCTTCTTTTTTGAATGGGGCCTCTTTTTCCCTAGATATGGTGCGAGGTGGGGTAGTTTTCCTATACAAGAAAGAGGATTATGCAGAGATCCATAACTTATGACCTATAACACTAATGCCAATATGCTATAAGATCTATACCAAAATTTTGGCATCATGACTGCAGCGGGTTATTCAATTTTTTGTTCATCCAACGCAAACTGTTTTTTGCAAGGCCAACAAATCCTCCATAGCGTGATGGTAGTGGAGCAACTCATTGAGTTAACGCTACAGCAGCAKGACCAATTTGCAATTGTATTGCTTAATTAKGAGAAATATATGATCGTGTGGGCTGGGAATTTCTCCAAGCTATCCTGGTGACTTTGGGATTTGACCGCAAGTTTAAACGGACAATTGTGGGCTTGTTTGTATTTGCGTCCTCATGCTTATTTGTTAACGGGATGCTTTCACAACCAATTTATTTAACTTGTTCCATCAGAAAAGGTTGTCATGTCTCACCTTAATTGTATGTGCTTTATGCGGAGGTTATGCATGCGTTAGTTCAGGAGGATCCGACTGTGCCATGAGTGATGCTTCCTTCGGAACGTTGTCTAAGAACGGAGACCTTTGCGGATGATTCGATGGCTTTTACTTCTCTTATAGATCAGACCTTCTTTGCAATACGTCACACCAACTGTTTTGTCATATTTCGCCAACGACTGTTAACTGGTTAAAATCAGTGGTCCTGATACCGCATCGGGTTCCCCCCTCCCCCGTCATTGGGCCTTAGGGTTGTATTGTTGACTCAACAAGAGCGGATGTTAGGCCATCGGATCTCATTCACACCACAACTCATGACTGATTCAAACCAGACCTTTCTGGCAGTGCGTAAAGCATTGAGGCACTGCACGACACACGAAGGATAGTTTGTTTGGTGGCGCTTTGGTTGTTAGTAATTTTGTTTTGTCTACGTTGTGGTACCAGTGGGTTATCTTTCCTCTGAACCAACCGGCTCTGCGTGTGATCAGTCAATTGGTTAGTGTTGTGTTGACTCAATCCAAAAGGATGGGAGGAAAGTTGTTTCTAGCGTTTTTTTACAATTTTTTAATTTTTTAATTTTTTAATTCGAATTTATTAATGTCAAAGTGGTGTCACACGGTTGCGTTTTCTAAACTAAACTTGGGCGGTGGGACTTCACCCCCGGGCTTTGCAATTCCTAATGGTCATAGTTTTAGGGCCTCGCCACACCACTCTCGAAATGTGAAAAAGACAAAAATGTGGCGAGTTCATCTGGCCATGTTCTAGCGCCAAGTTCATTCTCATTTTTCACATTTCATTCTCACTTTGCACATTTCGAGAGTGGTGTGGGGATGCCCTTACTCGTGTGATTCCGGCGGTGTTTGAACTCAGGTCTGCATTTCAACAGTTCAAGGGTGTATCACAGGGCGGTAGTTTGGCCTCTGCTCAAGAGGCCCGTAGGCCCTGGTAGCGGTAGTTGGCAATGGACTCTCCATCGGGCGACGGCTTGGCCAGCCCTAGGTAATTCAGAATTCTCTGGTCATATGGGGCCAAGTCCGACTAGCAGCGTTGAGTTTCCTCAACACCTAAATCTGGGCGTCTTTGAGGAGACGTGCAGAACTGGCTTTGAGTTTCCTCAACCCCACATCCCCACAAACGCGTCCAGATTCAGGCGTTGAGGAAACTCAACGATGCTAGTGGGACTTGGCCCCTTGTGGTATCTGGATTCGAGCTGCGATCTGTATTTCAACAGTTTGTGGGTGTACCAACCGAGCTAGGGTTGTCGGTGACTCCTTTATTTTATTTTATTTTTCGTTGGTGACTCTTCATCTCCCGTTGATACGCACTCAAGTTCACTCCACGAGGGAGCTTGCTGATGGACCAATGAAGATACAGGCACCCTCGGTACATTTTAGGCAAAGCGGAAAATACAGCGCGCTTCCCGTTTTTTCCCATTTAAGAAACAAACAAGGAATCAGCACCTCACTTTACGGACGACCCTACCTGGTAGGGCCACCCGCTCAAAGGACGCTTCCGCTTCCCGCTGTGTATGTACCCCTCCGGGAGCAAGGTCCCAACTAACAGAGCAATTAATCCCGAATTTCTCTTGCACCTGTCCGCAAACGCGTCCACATTCCGGCATTGAATACAATTCTCTTCACAAGTGGTGGGACCTCGGTCCGGTTTTCCGCGTAGGGTCTAACCCATAAGAGCAGTTCCCAATCGAGTCCTGTTTCCATTTCCAGATGCACGCAGGGCAAGGTGCAATGCAATTGCAGCCAGGAAAAGTCCTCATGCGAGTGCCCTGTTAGGCCGTAGGGCCTCGCTGCACTACTCACCAAAACAAAATGAGGATGAATTTCCCCCTACAACGTGGAAAGATGCACTGCCATCATTTTTGGTCTTTTGCGCACTTGGTGAGTCGTGCGCGGCAAGGCCCATACTCACACGAGGACTGTTTCCAGTTCTTTGAACGTACGTAATTGCGGTCATGTACATCCAGCAGGCCCAGTCGGAAGAACGGCCCAAATACATCCAGGAAAGTCCCACCTGTTGTGAGTACGCCCTCACTC
>BFEA01000186.1:1552690-1576516 GCA_003427395.1 Chara braunii
ATATATGATCGTGTGGGCTGGGAATTTCTCCAAGCTATCCTGGTGACTTTGGGATTTGACCGCAAGTTTAAACGGACAATTGTGGGCTTGTTTGTATTTGCGTCCTCATGCTTATTTGTTAACGGGATGCTTTCACAACCAATTTATTTAACTTGTTCCATCAGAAAAGGTTGTCATGTCTCACCTTAATTGTATGTGCTTTATGCGGAGGTTATGCATGCGTTAGTTCAGGAGGATCCGACTGTGCCATGAGTGATGCTTCCTTCGGAACGTTGTCTAAGAACGGAGGCCTTTGCGGATGATTCGATGGCTTTTACTTTTCTTATAGATCAAACCTTCTTTGCAATACGTCACACCAACTGTTTTATCATATTTCGCCAACGACTGTTAACTGGTCAAAATCAGTGGTCCTGATACCGCATGGGGTTCCCCCTTCCCTCGTCATTGGGCCTCAGGGTTGTATTGTCGACTCAACAAGAGTGAATGTTAGGCCATCGGATCTCATTCACACCACGACTCATGACTGATTCAAACCAGACCTTTCTTGCAGTGCGTAAGGCATTGAGGCAATGCACGACACGCGAAGGATAGTTTGTTTGGTGGGGCTTTGGTTGTTAGCAATTTTTTGTTTTGTCTATGTTGTGGTACCAGTGGGTTATCTTTCCTCTGAATCAATCGGCTCTGCGAGTGATCAGTGAATTGGTTACTCACTTTGTGTGGATAAAAGAGTCAACCTCAGATACTTTTTTTCCAAAAGTGGCTTGGGAAGTGTTGACTTGGTCCAAAAGGATGGGAGGGCTATCACTCCTTGACCACAAAGGCATCAACTTGATAATGCCGGTGAAAGAGTGATAATCCTCCCATCCTTTTGGGTTGAGTCAACACTTCACAAGTATCAAGTTAATGCCTTGTTATCCTACCGGCTTGTTTTAGCGATTTTGGGTGACCCTTTGCAGCCATGGAGACAGATGGCCGATTTGACTTTATTTTCATATTGTGATTAACATGACATGCGTTGTTTGCGGTTGGCGGTTTTGACCAAACCATACTTGTTAAAAAAATCACCTCGAGATATTTGGGCTGGTATTCTCAAGGCGTGGGTCAATTGTTGTCCGACTCTAAAATCTTCCCCCCCGATTGTTGAGGGTATTCTTACACAACGGTTGTTCGAAAAAATTTTGATCCTAACCCCGGATGGTAATCCTTTTCCATGTTTTGGTGCTATAGCGTTTGTAAATGCTTGACTGTCTAGAGGAGTGGGCATTTTTTCAAACATTTGGGCTGTGCATATGAATGATTTGAAACTGTCTCAGGACCTGCAACCTCGTGTGGTAGGCATATGGCACGTTGTCGCACTTTTTATAGTTAGGTCACTTCTGACAACCAAAAAACCAACAGGCTATCACGCAAAATTTTGATGATTTTACAATAAATCAATTATTTAGTTGATGCAAATCCCTTCATGTTGTGTGCGTTCTGCTTCGAGCGAGACCCTTCAATTACGGTCTACGCCGGTCCCCGATCTTATAAATCTTTAATTATGATGCGAAACAATAATAATCAAGCAAGAAATAATATTATAATTTAATATGTCATGCACGTAACGATTTTGCGAATTTAGAATTTGAGAATTGTAACAAGATCAACAGAGAACGTAGCAATAACCAATGCCAAAGAGAACGAATCAGAACTGACTGACTCAAGAGAAAACAAGATGGATGAGGGAAGGTGAAAACTCATAATAATCTCATGAAATATAGATGAAAAAACATGATGAACACTCGTCAAAGTTCTCACTCTCCCTCCCAAGTCTCATCCTCAATCTCTCATTGCACCTTACGTCTCGTGTACCTTGAGCCACGTATATGTAGCTCATGAGATTGTGGCCTAAAGATGAAACATCACCTAAAGTTCATGAGCCCCGGTTACGTCAATCCAAGGCAAAAAATTCGGAAACCAAGCACAGCAGAAAACTGATCCCTTAGAGTAGGGAGATATGGCCTGGAGAAAATCCTTCGCCTTAAATATCGGAAATATGAAGGTTAAGTCAATGCCTTATAGGCAATCTCTGTTGGTGAGACATACCTTTTGGTCAGGTCAACCTAATCGCCTCAGTAAGAACCATCAATGAGATAGAAAGGGATCGGAGGCCTACGGTAGCCAGAGTAATGCTTAGGACCAAAGTTATGAATCAACTTCAAACTTTCCTGAAACACTAGTCCTTTCTCTTCAACATGTCGAGCTGCTGTAACCGGAATTGAGCCAAAATGTTGATGAGTCACCTTCCCCTTCTTCACATAGATCCTCAAATCTTGGATTATCACCTCTGCAAACCTAAATAGGATAACAAAGATTTGCATATCCCCTTGTTTTATTTTAACTGCACTGATACACTGGTATTGGAAAGCATCCTTAGAAACTATCCTATTGAGACTGGTCAAGATAGTTTGTTGAATGATAAATGACATGATGGTACTCATATGTTGTTTTGAATATTGGAACTGATCTAGAAAGATGTTGATCTCGTATAGACAAAAATCAAAGAAACGTTAGAGATGATTCTACTAACGAAGTATCTCTGATGAAAGTATAGATCGACTAATAAAAATTTGAAGGTTTACTAGTATTGATGATGTCTCTAGTTCATGATGATTGAATGTTGTCGAGTTACAGACTATTGCATGTTCATCACTGACAACAGAATACTGGGAAAGGGTTCGGATTGTTGAATGACACTTGTTGATTGATTCATTTATAAAATATTTGAGAGAAAAAAAATTAGGAGTTTTCATATTCATGTAAGTTTTTCCTTAGCTTGCTCAATAGGCTTTAGAGATGAGCTCATAATATGCAGTTTGTCATTGCGACCGTGAAAGTAGAAAACATACTCAATATATTTATTTTCATCCAATATTATGAATCGCATACTCCCTCAGTACCCGCTTGTGAAGTTTCATGTCATGATCGGCTTCCATCTACCATCCATCATATTTATCATTGTTGATCTTGCATCTCACTACTAGAATCTCACCATCCTTCATAATCTTTCTTTTTTCTCCAAAGTTCAAACTCTGATAAGAAGTGGGAAGTGAGGAAGGAGAGGGGACAGTTAGTAGCCTGATAGTTACTGGACAGAAAGGAAACAACAATATTCATATTCTGAATTATCAATCTTTTTACTAATTGCTGAAAACGTTTTAAGTAAGTGTCTGAAAGCATGTTGCCAATGCCAGGCTACAACAGATATCAATGGTCCGTCCTCACCACTTTTCACTTTGTCTGAGGGCTTAGGGTATCATCAAGGTGTCACAGTTATATGTGCCCTCACTTCCTTTTCCACAGTAAAAGTTGTCTGCAAGGACTACTAACCTCCTGATCTCTCAGCCAAAGACCAACTATATACCACTCAACATACACTTTGCTATTAACGACCTCAACAACAACTTGTTACTCAAACTCTCACAACACTGTTTGTTGATAATTATCCAACCATAAATGTCGTTGTAAGGGTTTGCAACATTCTAGAGATCGAGGTTGGTTGTAGTATGTTTCAAGGCAAGCTCAATCAGAAGATTACCTAGAGTGCCGTTTTTTTTTATTGTTCTCACTTGATTGTTTCCAATGAACGTCATTAGGGGTAAGTAGGGAATCATTGCATATTTTCTTCGTTCGTTTATGATAGTCTATGGCATTGTTGATATTTCCTTCACTCAAATACTATGTATAGTACTACAAACCACAACTCTCACTTGCCCACAAAACAAGGTGACATTGACTAATGTTCCAGATTGTGCACAATGTTTTGATGTTTGCCCTTGTTCATGTTCAACTGGAAAGGTAGATGATGTAGTCTCTCTTAGTATACTACGCAGAATAGTGCTTCGGTCAGACCCTATCTGCATCTGATACTTGATTCTCCGAAGCACTTAATTCATTTGATATCGGCATAGGTTGTGATTGGTTTTATCTTGCATGCTACGCGCAGGGCTATAAATGATTAATGTTTGCTCGTATACCATGCAAAGTGTAATGAGATGCCACATTTTCAATTATCGGATTTTAGCAGGGTTCCCTCAAAAGTCACCCGAAGAGCAAAAAACAAGTTCCAAATGTTCTAAGTTACAAGGGATAACTTCAAAATTTATCGCGGAATGAGGAGCTTGATCACAGTTATCCCATGGTTCTGAGTTTTCCCCGGATTAGGTCGAAAGTACCCCGTGAAACTAAAAAAAATCTCGTTAAAAATTGAAAGAATCACTGTTTTCCTGCAACTTTTTAAGTTGACTCTATCACTACTCAATTTTTTTAGCAACAAAGGTGTGCAATCTTTCTCAGAGTGGAACTTCTCTTGCCCATAATAGCGATTTCGTCAAAACGAACATTATATTTGTCAAAAGAAATTGAAACATACGTATTTGGTATAAAAAATCACATTTTGTCTCCTGAGGATCCATTTGGACTTAATTGAAGTTCAAGTACGTCCAAAGGGGAGCCGAAGCAGCTAAAACGGTGACATTTTTTATGGTCAAACAAGTGGGTTTTAATTTTGTTCAGAAAATATAAAGTGTCTGCTTTAACGAAATCGTTGTTCCAATGATCACAAAGACAGGAAATAAGTGATTCCTGCATCCTTTTATCCCATCATTTCAGCTAAGTATTCAGAATGATAGCGACTCCTTTCTCTATTTTATTTTCTTTATTTCCCTCCAGTACGCAAAAAAAACACGTCCTATTAAGGTCAAACTACAACTAGTTAGTGGTTTTCTCAACTTGGATCTGTCTGCCCAATTTGTTAGTGACCAAGTTTATTTGAAACTCAACTTTTTCCTTGTACAAAGGTAGATGAAAGAGTAGAGCGTGATCCGGAATACAAGAACTTGTACAAAGGTAGACGAAAGAGTAGAGCGTGATCCGGAATACAAGAAGTCTTTCATCCAACAGAATCAATCAGGTATAGAGGAATCTCACTTAAAAGATTCAGTATTGGGAAAATGGGCAAAGATGCGAAAAAGAAGTGTTATAGTACTTTTATCTGCTCATTTATCTCGCTCGTTTGGACCACAATCTTGGTCACACTGCCAAAAGAGCACACCTTGTGATCAAGCCATAAGAGTAATCATCTTCTCGGAATAGTTGGATTATAATTACACCAAAACCATATTATTTACCACGCTATTACATGGCAAGATGGGCATCATTTACGTTGCTTGCAATAGAGAAATTGACAGACGATAACACGAATGTTATCAGACTCGAACGTAAATTAATTATTTCTAATGTCGTTGCCAACTGAGTGAAATTCACTCTTACGTAAGTCGTTTCTCGACATTTATAACAAGGTTATCTATGAGATCAGTCATCAGATCATCCCCTTAGTCCATGAGTGTCTTTGGTTTCACTCGCACCCGAAGTTAAGCAACAATAGTACAACAAAGACTCATTGACAAATTGATAACACCAATAGACGCTCGTGCACCTGTGTCTCACACGAAGAACCAAACCTCGTTCTTCATCATAGATTCTCATATACACGTTAACTACCTCTCCAATGATAAACTAAAACATTTGAGTTACATAATCAAAAACATACCTATACAATAAGCAACAACTTATTCTCTCCTACACCAGTCGATGTTCTCATTCTCACTGAACGGCAGAGTCTCAACACAACCACCGTATACGCTTCACAGTTTACATAGCACCAAAGGTGACCGTAAGAGCTCAACAGTAACTTGACAACTGGTCCTGTTCATCCTCACGTTGTCATTAACCACACTCATTTGACTCCTCTTAGCTTACTATTGGCTAACAGCTTGGGCAAAAGTCCTTATTCCCTTCTTTGGGTGATCGACCCAAATGTTCATGACGTATAGTGACAGTAGGAGAACACAAGTGAACAAGAGAGCAATTTATTGTTATTCTCGGGCACAAACAGGAGATAATTGTACGCGCGCTATCATGGAAACAACATCTAGCATGCAAATAACAATGTGCTACTCTTCGTAATAACGACAATTACTATGGTCATGTGTATACAGTTACTATAAGTTTTCACAAACTAACTTACTTTCCTGGTAGAGCTTATTCACTCATCCCTTAGCATATGAAATATAAGGTAGCCAAAATGAGCAAAAGAGGAACAATAGTGACGATGAGCTGAACTCGTGAAGAAAGTAAAGAATTACAACGCTTGTTGGCGTCAATAACTATAGTCACGCGAGTTTTATTATGAAACGTGCATGCCACTGATAACGTCAGCAAGCGAGCTCATGCGAAAGCGTCCTAGCCAAGTTTCGGCAATCTATGCATGTCACTAGTACACGACGACTTTTGTGTTCGCTCTTACTAACGATGACCATCTCACATACTGCTTGTGTCTGCTCTTACTAACGATGACCATCTCACATACTGCTAGTACTTACATCCAAGATAGTAATTGAAGTCTGCGGACTTACGTAAATGAAAACAAAATGATGGTGAACACTCATCATTAGTTGTGGAACATTCTTTACCTTGAGACACTCGCGTTATCAACAATATTAGTTGCATTTAATCTGCTTTTGCCCTCAAATGAAACTCTCGAAGTCTCACCCCTGCTTGGTACATAACTACTCAGCCGACGGTGAGCATGTAAAACATGTCGACAAACACGTGTTCTTTTGTGGAAGTCGTCTCCCACAAGTCGGACTTCCCCCTAAAAGTGTGTATGTCACCCGTACCTTGCTCTCTCCCTATCGCCCATGACTAGAGCCGGTTTGACAGCGACGGGTAACTCTGATCAAACGAAAACATAGGCGACCTTAATTTCAAGGAATGTGCACCTCTGCTACCAATTTTGATGAAGATGATGGAGATTGCCACACTTGTCATTCGTTAGAAGCGGAGTGATGACGCAAGTACCGTCAACCATTTTACTCACGTGTCTCGCTCGTCTTCTCTTGCCCAGCTCAACAGGAGTCTGACTTCTGCAGTTCGCACGGGGGGGTGCTACTACCCACGCTCCTCTTTTCCTCTCTATTTCTCTACTATCAGTAAGGGCCTCAGTTCCTCGGCCCGTGTGAACTGGCTTCAGTTCCTTCATAGACGCTAACAGGTATCAGGAACGGAAGTCTGATCTCCTCTCGATGCACGCACCAATGTTTCCTCGTTGGCTCATTCTCTTTCATTCCTCCATTGACAGGAGTCTGTTCAACAGACTCAGACAATGCAGGCTGGGCGGAGAATCGATGACCTCTACAATCTATTTCGAGATAGTTGACCTTTGTTAGTAGCATAGTGACTCGAGGGAGGGAGATGGCGTCAACTGAGTTATTCTCGCATAGATCGCCCAACATTTTCGCGAGAGTCTGTCCCTTTTCTCTCACTTCGCCCTCTCGTATATCGCATGTGCCTCTCACCCTTGGCCTGTAGTCCCGTAACCGCCTAAGCACTTCCCTTTGGCCTCAGTTATGATGCCAAGAACTAGCTTCAGGGCCATCTTCCACGGACTCAACAGGCGGGTGGTCCAACAGTCGACGCGAATACCCTTACAAGGGTATTTGCCCATGTTCTTGCGGCTCACATAAGCCGCATCTGTAGTGGCACTTAAGGCAGTGGCTCAAGTGATCTCAGCAAACCCGCGAAGCTGACTCTCGGAAGTTGGAACGACGAGTGTGGGTATGGTCAGATCAGAGAATGTGTGAGGGTGCACTTTTGAAGGCACATGTTGATTTAGCCAGATGTCTGGTGATTTAGCCAATTGATAGTGTGATCAATCACCTCGCACGAAGCTGCGAGATAGAAAGGGGCTAAGACTTTGATTAGTATCGCCGCACACACTGAGTGCACGTGAGTAGAGACCGGCATTGTCATGCGCTGCATTAGATTGACTATCGAAAGTGTCAATCGAGGTAATTTTTCGTTGACCTATCAGAAAGGCGGTGCCAGAGACATGCAGCAAGGAGTGCATTTGGTCCTTGACGGAAGCTCTTAAAGATCTTGACAAAGCGTCCACACACAGGGTACGACACAAACTAAAATTGACAACAATATAGCCTGCTGCGTGGGAAGTGAAGTGCAAGGGGGAAGAGTACGTCGGCCACACCTTCCACGAGGTAGAAGAGGAAACTCTACGGTTGTGGGTTCGGTCAATAGGCCAAGGCGTGGCCTTGGCACATTTTCCCAGGTCAAGTCAGAATGCACTTAGTCTTTATATAGAGATATGCGCTTAATAAGTACAACCACGGGCCTAGCACCATAAATTATTGCAAACTACAAATTTGCGGATCGAGGTCAGTCGGCAACTCATGAGCAGCGGAGCGCAACGAAAGGAACTGAGGGGTTAAGGGACCGTAGGGCTATCCCCCATAGTTTTGCTAGCTGGTCTCGAATGTGGGCCCAGTTGGTAGGACTAAACGGGTTCCAAAGGGGCTCCTACCCCTTCCCTCCTCAATTTTTATGTCTTATTTTAAGTTATTTATATATTATTAATTTATTTTTGCGATGAGTTTGATCTTCGGAGGAAGCAAACATATGAAATATTACGGCCTTGAGTTACCTGGGCATGGATTGTCAAATGACAGGCTGTTGTGTGCAGCTTGTCCTTCGGGACATCTGTTAAAATAAGAGCGATACGGAGAAGATTAATGCAACTCCTATGTAGGGACAACATGTAAGACCCATCCGCCAGAAGGAAGATTCATGAAGGATAGGTAGTACTAGCACTGGAAGCTTTCATTCCGCTACTTATAAGAGGTTAGCGGCCTAGCAGCTCGAAGTTTTTTCCGAGTTGTCTTTTTCTTCAATTATTAGGTTTGTTGGACTACGCATTCTAGTGGGAGTTGCGCTAAGTTTTTGGAGAACAGGAGGGGAAAAAAAAAAAAAACTTGATGGGAACGAAGGTGAAAAAAAAAGGTATTGACGAGGACAATAAGAAGGGGGGGGGGAAGGGTATTGACGAGGACAATGAGAGAGGGGGGGGAGAATGTATCTTCCCATGTTTAACGGAAGATTCATTCTTTTTTTGCAAATTGGGTAAGTAGTGGCATGAGGGACGATCTCAACTCGCGCTCCTGCTCATGTTCATGCCCCGACGAACTCATCATCACAATCATTGCTTACTCACTGTTTGAATTGTGCAGTGGGCGGGGTGACAAAGCAAGTGCACGTGAAAGAAAGTAAGAAGACGAGTTGAGCAGGAAAGAGGAATTGCATAGAGAGGAACTCACTTGTCGCAAGCAACCTTCTGTGCAAAGGGTTGAAGTGTATCTCCCCCAGTTTTGGGGGAAGATTCATTCTCATATTTGCAAACTGGTGAGTAATAGAGTATAGTCGTAGCTGCGCGTCGTCGTCATCGTCTTCGCACTAGTGGTCATGCCATTGTGATCGTGTTGTGCACCGTCATTGTGATTGTGTTCGTCTTCGTCGAAGAGTTTTGTGCCAGGATAGTGGTCGTCATTGTTATGTCTGTGGGCGTTTTCTTCAAGATGTACATCCGCGCGACTGTTCTTCCAACCTTCCAGGTGAATCACCATTCCTTACCGCGATGATCCTCGCCATCCGTAACTACGTTAGTCGTCGTGCGCCTCGTTATTTTTTATCATCATCCTCGTCCGAATCTAAGTCGCGATCCATATAGTGATATTTTTCAATTCATCCTCGTCGTGTTTTCCTCCATGGTTGTAATAGCAGTGTTCTTAGTTGTTCATAACGGTGACCTTATTCTGACTTGTTACCTCAGTTGAGGCGTGATCTCTCTTTTTCGTAACTTGGTGTTTCTCATTTGAATGAATTTGGTTATGTAAGTGGCCAAGTGCGTTAATACATTGGGAGTCATTGTGAAGCCGTGCGTGTGAGGAAGCGCACGATCGAGCGAAAGGTGTTACAGAGAGGAGGGTAAGAATGTTCAATTAAAGGTTGACGACAACATTAGTCAGAGAGATTAAGGAAAAAGTGTTCGTGGAGGTAGCGATAAAGAAGGAGTACGATAAAAGAAGAGAAATAGGGTGTTAACTTACCTGTATTGGGAGCACCGCTTCTTGAATAAGAATGTGATTGAATTGTTGTAATCATAGTTGTAAACACCTCGGTGCTCATAGACGTGCTGCTCGGCGTAATCAAACTCTTCGTTAGGCTCGAGTGTATGGGGAAAGGGTTGATGGAGTCGCTTGACATTGGCAAAGGGAGTGTATCTTTCCATTTTTTAGCAAAAATTTCACTCTCATTCTGCACGCTTGGTGAATGTAGAGGCGAAGCCAAGCGTTTCGTGTTTATGGTCGATACCTCGATATTGTTGTTGTCCGCCGTGCTCGACTCCGGGTCTATGCTGAGCAATGTCGTTGTCGCTTTTTATAATCTTTATTGAAATCTTGTTAACGATCTGTTATTGCTCACAATCGCCGAGCTCCCTGGATCAACCAAACTCGCTACTCTTCTTCAATTTGTTCTGCCTCGTTGGCCATTCTTTTTTAGGTGCATATGAGAGGTATGAGAGAAAGAGAAGGGGGGCACTTACCTTACAAGACAGGCGATGAGGGATGAATCAGAAGTCGAGTTGTGAGGCAAAGTCGCTCGTTGACACTGGCAAAAGAAGATGACGATCTATCTTTCATATTTAGTGGAAGATTCGTTTTTTATCTTGCAAAGTTACTGAGTAGTCGTATATGCAGGCAAACTTGGATGCGCTTGAGCTAGTGAACAAGGGGCAAAACTTGCACAACGTCCGTACATGAGAAAAAGAGAGGGATTAGGAAAGGCGGACAAGAGGCAAAACTTGCACAACGTCCGTACATGTCGCTATCATGCTGGTCGAGGCGTGCATGTTCAGCGAACATTGCCCTTGGTGTCCCTTCACATACCACTACTCGGCTTCATTTACAAGGTCTCTCTAGATGCTGTTTGTTGTGCAGACCAATCAAGGTCGTGGTGTTTTTTTTTATGTATGTAATTATCGTGTCGTATTACCTTGATTGTGTCGGTCATTCATATGGAAGTTTGTCCATTTTAGAAGCGGTTAATCGCAACGTCCAAATGGTCGTCATTATCCTCCTGTAGTTATTGATCAAGTTGTTGTTCATGAGTGATATCGAGTTACTGTTGTTGCTGTTTTTCTGGCTGGTTACTACTGTGGATTCAGTAAAGTGGTCACATTCCGTTCTAGTTGCGTCTTCTCGCAGAAACCAACATGGTTGCTTAAAGCCCCTTTCCAGGATTACAGTTATAGGTAATTAATGTTGACCAAGTAACGAATTTACTCGTCGGTGCTGCTATTCTGAGCAGGATGCAACTACCGGGGAGCTGTTGGTTGTAGCAAACGGTTACAATTTGGAAAGATTATTGTTTTGTAACAGCTACAGGGGACCGATAAAAAATGTGGTTGGTTTATTGAGGCGACTGAAGAGAGCGACATTTTGACCAGCGATAGGCTATTTACCGTGTTATGGGGTCCGTTGCTGGTGCATTCTTCCATTGCACCACTGTCGTGCTCTTTACTGTTGTTACAGTTGTTGTCTATTACCGTTGCGGTTGCAGTTGTGCATTTGGTTGGTGTGATCTACGCTTTTCCCAAAAGAGCATAACTTGTGTTCCTTAGACCAATGGTGCTACTCCCAATCGTTGCTACTTCGTGTTGTTGTTGGATATCTAAGTCGTTATTACCTATCCCCTTGGCAGACTGATGTTGTCCTGCATTCATGAGGTAGTTGAATTGAACTTCTTTTTGTGGTTATCATCGGTGTTTGTCATTATTTGAAGAAGTTACGCGACGATATGGTCGCCATTGTGGGTCTCTAAGAAGAGTGAAGACAACAAGGTCTTCTCCACGCGAGTCTGAGTGAACCTTTTATGAATCTTAACAGACTAAGTTTCATACTTTTATTCTTCTTCCTCTAAGTTTAATCTATATTTGGGAGAGAAAGGTGGTAGGTGGAATTGCAACCCACAAGACCGCATCAAAACCTTGTGGTTTCCACCCACTGATTGCGAGAGCTCTTCTGGAGCCCGGTGAGGTTCTTGAGGCAGGGATCACTTAAGTATAACTTCGTTAGCCCATAATATCGAAGTTTCGAAGTTGGAGCGGCTTTGTTACATGTCCTCTATAAGTTCGTTTAGGTAGACTGGACGCACCCCTAAGTTGGGGTGGGCTGTTCATATTGCCTTATGTGCCTTAAACTGTTTTAGCTAACTCGACGTACCCCTAAGTTGGGGTGGCCTAGCCTTGAGTCACTAATGTTATGTGGGTTGGACATACCCTTAACCTAAGGCAACCGAACTATTTGTCGTTTATGATTGTTAAGGCAGGTTATACATACCCCCGAATTAGGGCAGTCTAATCCTATGCCATATGTTTTTTTTTGTTTAAGGCTGACTAGACATACCTCTAAGTTGGGGCAGTCTAGTGTCCAACTTCATGTCGTCAGTTAAGAAGAACTTGGGCATACCCCTAAGTTGAGGTGGTCTAGTCATATGCTTTATGTTCCTGGTTTATGCTGGGTCGGGCGTACCCCTAAGTTCGGGCGGTCTGGTCATAATTTTTTGTCATGTAAGTTGGGGCAGTCTAATCGTGTGTAATTTATGCTCTCATTTTAGGCACGTCAAACATACCCCTAAGTTGGGGCGGTCTAGTTTTATGTCATAGGAAAGGGGGATAAAAGAGGGTTGAAACAATTGAAAGATTAATGAATTACTTGGTCAAAGTAAATGTAAAATTAACGGTGATATTGATTATGCATGTTTGATTGGGGCACTTGTCTTAGAGGTCTTTTTATAACTTTAGTTGTTTAGATGCTCGTCGAGTGTTGGAGCCATATGTAGACCAAAATGGATGATAGGAATGAAAGTTTGGGATAAGATATAATTTACCTTACTAGGAGTTAGGACCAGTGATAGCTCGTGATATAATCTTCAAAGAAGGATCGTATAGACTATCGCCAGATCTAACTGTCAGGTAAGGGTCGAAAGTTAGCGTCAAGTATAGTGGTACTTCATTTTTTGCATATTCGACTTTGTACAAATCTCGGACAACCTCATTTTCCTACGGAAAGCGCTGCCGAAATTTTCACAAAACTGAAAGAAGTCAGTTTAAGTTCATAAACAATTATGGAAATACATTTTTCCTACGAGAAGGGTTGCCAAAATTTAATGGAAGTTCGAGAGTTATATTATTTTTTGTTAAGAAAAAAATGGCAATTGACCCTATTCAGGAGACATGCTACCAAAATTTTCAATAACGTATGGTATCGTTTAAAGGACGGTAAGAGAAAAGTTAGAAGAGGAGTTAGGTTACGAAATAGAGCATGTCCTTCATTTGTTTTAAACGTATTATTGAATTTTTTTTTTACCTTTACTATAATGCGGGTTTACACATTCAATTGAAAACTTGATTGTTCTGCCTGATCCTAGAAAGAATCACTCTTATGTTATCATTTGATAACAAGTTGGTTTACAATGTGCGTTTTTCATGTTCTCGGCATTTTCACTTGGACATTTTTTCTGAATGCTCATTTTTTGAAAAAGGTTGGGGGTTGTGTGCATAAGCCAAGTTATGAGTTGCACGGAACGGTGCAGTTAACTCCTTTAGTGCGACGATGTTGTTATTTTAAATTTGGTTATGTGTAGAAAATTCTCAATTCAGTTTTCATGATTGTTTGTATGTTACATGAATGTCGATGGACAAACCACAAGATTTTTACAAGAGTGATCGCCTTAAGTCACACAATCTCTTTGTCTAAATGATTGAACCATTCTATTTTTGCATAGTCATTATGGTCAAGTGAGCGTGCGCATGCATAATTCACATGATACCCACAACAATGCACATATTTTTTTTGTAATTTGAATTTATTGATCAGACAATCTAACTTTGGTCCGAAACCTGCAATTCGCGATCCTTGTTCATGACATTCTAGCTTCTAGCTCAACACAAAAGGAATGTTCCTTGAGCGTAAAGCATTCTCGCCCTACCTATTATGGCGCTCCGCCTAAGGGTCAGAGATGCCGCGAGGGTTGAATGACATATCCTTCAACTGCTCAGTATCATGAAGGGAGTTTCATTCACAATATTATGACTCTAGTACTTGAGTGTTATGCACAATACTGAAGACCACCAAAAGTCGAGCCATTGTGGGTAACGCGTGAAGCATTGCAATGACAGTTGATTGCGACGGTTCACACATCTTAATATTATTGTTTTCCTCTCACGCGCGTTCCTCTTAAGCTTTTTCGTGCACACAATATACATGAAATCTCTCGCGGTATAAGTAATGCGTTGAAATACTCGAAAAGGGGTCATAAGGGGTTTGGCCACTTTTTGGAGTACAACCATCATGAATATTTACATATTTGCACGCATACCAAGATTTGACCTTTCTGGTTTGATATTATTTTTGTGGAACGGTAAAGTTTCGGGTAAAAAGGTAAACGTGTCGTTGGTGCTGCGCCAGACAACTTTAACTTTTCTTTTACACTCAGCTTCATCCTACCCTACCCCACTTGCGGGCACAACAAGGTGCAGACGATGGCAAGGTGCTCGCTCTGCTTTTGCACTCGCTAAAAGACTTAGCCTTTTACACGCCCGTGAGCCGACATATGATAGTGTTATGTTACGCTTATGATAATATTATCTTGAATCTCGATTAAATTATTCAATTATGAATGAATTGAAAGTTTGTTCATGCCCATTTAAAGTATTTAAGTGAAAGCGTCCGATGTGATTAACAAAAATATTGATTGGTAAGATCGGGTCTTTCATAAAAAACGGTCCTGATATTAGCAAGTAAAAGGAGTACTTGGTGGTAATTAAATGAGAAGGCAAGAATCAATTGACTACGCCAATTCTGCATCGTACAATGAGTTCATAAGTTATCAGTGGACCTATATATTTACATATATATATACAAGTGGACCCAGCATCTGCTACACCGTAATGCACAGCAATACTCCCTGATACCCTGTCTCTCTCTCTCTCTCTGGCCAGTCGCATCTGCTCTGTGTGTGTGTGTGTGTGTGTGTGTGTGTGCGCGCGGTCACATCCCCCCACCTCTCCTTGGTCGAATCATGAACGTCTCTCTCTCTCTCTCTCTCTCTCTCTCTCCTTGGTGGAATCATGAACTTCTCACACACACACACATTCGATCGATAGGATGGGCAAAAACGGAACGAATCTTCCGCTGAAACGTGGAAATACACACCGCCACTTTTTGAGCAAAATCGGAATGAATTGTTTGTGTGTGTGTGTGTGTGTGTGTGTGTGTGTGTGTGTGTGTGAGAGAGGGAGAGAGAGAGAGAGAGAGAGAGAGAGACAGAGAGAGAGAGAGAGAGAGAGGATAACTCTCACACATACACATTCCATCGATACATTGAGCAAAAACGGAATGAATCTTCCGCTGAAACGTGGAAATATACACCACTTTTTGAGCAAAATCAGAATGAATTGTTCGTGTGTGTGTGTGTGTGTGTGTGTGTGAGAGAGAGAGAGAGAGACGATAACTCACACACACACACACACACAGAGTGAGAGAGAGAGAGAGAGAGAGAGAGAGAGAGAGGATAACTCTCACACATACACATTCCATCGATACGATGAGCAAAAACGGAATGAATCCTCCGCTGAAACATGGAAATACACACTGCCACGTTTTGAGCAGAATTGGAATGAATCGTTCGTGTGTGTGTGCGTGTGTGTGTGTGTGTGTGAGAGAGAGAGAGAGAGAGAGAGAGAGACCATAACTCTCCCACACACACATTTCACATAGGATGAGCAAAAACGGAATGAATCTTCCGCTGAAACGTGGAAATATACACCGCAACTTTTTGTGCAAAATCGGAATGAATTGTTCGTGTGTGTGTGTGTGTGTGTGTGTGTGTGTGAGATAGATAGATAGAGAGAGACAATAACTCACACACACACACAGACACACACACACACAAAGAGAGAGAGAGAGAATAACTCACACACACATTCCATAGATAGCATAAGCAACAACGGAAGGAATCTTCCGCTGAAACGTGGAAATATACACTGCCACTTTTTTAGCAAAATCGGAATGAATCGTTCGTGTGTGTGTGTGTGCGTGTGTGTGTGTGTGTGTGTGTGAGAGAGAGAGAGAGAGAGATTCCAGATACCGGCCCTCATGCCCGCCAGGCCACCGCCGCTGCTCTCATCAGCAGCGCGCGCACTAACATGCACAGTTCCCCGCGCCACCACTTGCCATGTTTCGCTTCCGGGGGATGAATCTTGTGTGTGTGTGTGTGTGAGAGAGAGAGAGAGAGAGTTCCTACCTCCTGCCGACGCGACCCTCCCCCGCACCCGCCCGATAGCAAACCGCTTTCCCGCAAACCAACACCCCCCCCTCTTGCGATGCCGCCCGTGGCCTGCACGAACCAGCACCGCCAGTTTCCGCGCGCCGCGGTCTCTGGTGCCACCGCAAAACGCCGCGCCAGGCCCTTTCTCCCTTTCCCGAGGTCGGCCTCCGGCTCCACCCGCATTTTCCCTGCCTCACATCCTCCTTGTCCCTTGCCCCTCCACTGCCGCGCCGTTTGGGACCCACCGCCTCCGCCCCGTTTTCTGCAGGGCAGTGCAGGGGCGTCACGCTGGGCCCTTTGCTTGCTTTAAGGATATATATATATATATATATATATATATACTCTTCTTACAAGATAGCAAAGGAGTATAGGTGTGATAAATGTGGATGGGAACGTGCCCAGTCAGGGTACGTCACCAAAGGCCCAGGCCCTGATCAAGGTCATAGAGAAGAGAAAACTGACACGACTACAAATATCAAAAACCGACTTAGAGAAAGTGTCAAAGGGGCGATAATTGTTAGAACAAGTCACGACGGATGTCGTAGAGGCGGACAAGTTCAAGCTAATGCCTAAACATGTTTGGAGGAAGATTCGAGTGAAAGTAATGAAGGTGGCGACCGATGCGAAGGGTGTTTGAGAAGATTTTACGGAACAAATGCAAATGCGTTTCAAATTGGGGGATGGTCTGTCAACTGAAGCAGATCTGGAAGTCTTGAAGCCAGAACGAGTTCACCAAGGTGGGTACATTCGCTACAACATTCAAAATGGCAAAAGAAGTTTATGGGATGGCAAAGGAGGAGCAGTGTGCGACTTTTGTATGGGCCCTATACACCCTGGCCAGTTAATGGGCAGTTTGGGCCCTATACAGGACCACCCATGACTATGACATCTTGTGAATTTCCGAGGCCCCCAAGTCCAACAAATACGTCAACCTCAACAATACGCATCCCGAGAATCTCGAGCCACTCAGGCTAGTGGTAAAGGCTAAGGAAATGGAGAGCGGGACAATGGAGGGTTCATTGTATAATAAAATAATTTATTTCGTACTTTCCTTGACAACTTTTGCTTGATTGATCAAGATTCTTGATTTTTTTTTATTTCCCCGTGGAAATAAAAACAATACTGATTTCCCCAGAATGGACATGGACCCTGAACCCTAAGCTTCGGTTTTCGTTAACAAGCTTCGGTTTTCGTTAACATACAGAAAGGGGTCCAGAGTGTGAGTGACCTCTTCCTTATTGCCCACTTAGTACTCATTTCACACTGGGGCCTTTTCTCCATAAGGAAGTTGCCATTTTATAAGAGAGCACATTCGACCCTGTGCCTGGTCACACCTGGCATCACATTTTGAACGAAATATATGTCTGCCAACGGGCAAAATCAGCTCACACACCAATCACATAGCAAGTGGCGCTAATCCTTTAATCGCCCCCCTCCTCATTTACCTGTCCTCCCCAACCAGCTTCTGATCTTTTTGGCACTGGGCGTTGATTTCCTAAAGTCGTCACTCCCGTTGCCGATTTCTCAAAAACAGGGTCTGCTTTTCCAAACAAAAAGGGCAATTGATAGCCCCTCTAGATATTATCTCCCAGCATTCGGAGGGAAGGAGAAGCCGGGGGTCCCGAAGGGTGAATGTTATATCTTGCAGATGGGCAGTGGAAAACAAAAGTAGCATTCGAGAGCCCCTAGAGAAATTCTCTCTCAGCATCTGGAGGGCCGGGGGGGGGGGGGGGGGGGGGGGGGGGGGGGGGGGGGGGGGGGGGGGGGGGCGGCGGTGAGGTGGGAGGGGGAGTGTTATATGTTGCAGCTCGGCAGTCCCCATATACCTTACTACAAATACAATTCCAGTCCTTGTTGGGCAACTGTGTGACTGTCAAAGCATCGCAAATTTCATTATTATACCACAAAAGATCGCACTGTTACTTGCTCTTAAAGGTTGCAAATCACACATCCTCAGATCAACGCAAGTATGCCAACATCGTTCATCACAATCTCACACACAGGCACACACCCCTATCAAAGCAAAGAACTGAAAGCGACAGGAAGTATGGAAGCAGACAGGAAAGAAGGAAAGAGAAACGGACACGTATGCACGATGTAGTCTCATCGCATCTTTACTTTAGTAAACCCAGACGCGGCACAGTAGCAGCCACCTCAGAAATGACAATGACGATGGATAAAGCGGGCATGCAACTCTGTTTCCTTCGCCCTCGTTCCACTGTTGCTCCTGCTCCTACACTGCCTCCTCGCAACTCTTCGCTGACCTCTCCCTCCTTCGCCTCCCACCCATTCCTTCTACACTAGTCGTCTTCCATCGAACTCGTGATGGATCCCTTTTCACAATGGAGCTTTTCAAGCTCCCGTCTCCACTTCTGTCGTACCAGCAAATAACAATGAAGCCATCACCTGCTTGTAGTGTCCATGCTACAACCAGCCCCAGCATCCATGCAACACTGCCTGTCCATTTGACCCAATCATCACGCTTATCTCAAGTGGTGTCCATTGCTCGACCACCAACCCGTAGAGTTGGACACAGAAAGGAGCTATCTGGGACAAATTTTCCAAAAATGTCAAGACGACCCCAAGCCACATCGAACAACCAGTACTTCTCAAAAGTTCAGTTCTTAACACTGCGGAGAAGCAGTGGAATGAAAAGGACTACTGCACTGGACGACACTCGTTCGAAGCCAACAATCGCGGCACTCCTTGCATTGGAAGCAAACCATCGCAGCGCTGTTTCTACACACATGCACATTTTCGCGTCTTGCCCAAGTTCAGTTGTTTCTACACACATCAATTATTCGTCCCTGCACAACAGAAATGTCGCAATGTCTTCTCCATCAATGACAGAGACGAGTTTAAACTCGAACTCCACTTCACGGCACACATTTCTGCTCGGCTTTAAGACCACACAGCCTAACACCTTTTAGATTGTATCAGTTTGACATGTCAGTCAAAAAGACGCCGGATAGTCACCAGAAGTAACCACTAACCACAAGGGCTTGCGCTTCGCTGCAAATTCCCCACACCAAACAAGAAATTTTCTTTAGTGCCACAAAGAACCCGAGATGTCTTGGAATGCGGAACACTCGTATCTGCTACGCCTCATTGGAGAGTAGTGCTGCCAGGATCGCAATAACATAAAGAATCTCAGAATGTATACAAGTACGGTGGAAATGCAATAAAATTGAAATGAATGTCTATTTTTTTTCATGCAGCGAAGCAGAAGTGGCAGTATACATAGTCGGCACGCCGCACCGGGCAACCAATGCTGGCAGATGGTGACTTGCAGTCCCATAAGTCCTCTTTATTTGAATTCATGGCACAATGGACCCCATTTCCAGAAGGTGAGACACTCCACCAAGATTTTTGGAATAGAACGTACCAAATATAAGGTGCGTACGTTGTATTCGATTACAACGTGCATAGATTGTATTCGAATACAACAAGCGTACATACATTGTTTTAGAAGTTTTGCTAATTTCAAAATTTCAGAAAAGTCAGAAATTTCAAAATTCGGAAAATAAAGACAATTGTAAGAATTCGCCGTGTTTTCTGACTCGTTAAGAACACTTCGTGTTTTAGGATTTTTTAAGAATTTCGATAAAACAAAATCCAAAAAGATTCCCAAAACCCTATGTTGTACAAAATTGCAATACAAACAACTCTTGCCTGAGAGTCTTGGTGAATTCGCAATCAAATTAGATAAAACAAATAAAAAAACGATGTCCAGCTAGATAGGAAGATTCTCATGACCGGCCGGTCACCCGGGCATGACACCCGGGGGGGGTCTGACGGCCGGGTGACCCGGTTATAGCAAAGAAAAAAAAAATAAAAAAAAAATGGCGGAGGGGTTTTTCCGCGCTTTCCGAGAGGAGGCTCTTTTCTTTTTTTGAGTGTTGGCTGTCAAGGGGGGGAAGGGGAGTGTAAATGAATTTTAGAGGGGCTAAAGGGGATTAAAGGGGGGTGCCATAGTGTGATTTGGTTATTTTCTTTGTTATCTTTAGTTCTGTGAGGAATTCTGATGTGACCCTCAGCCAAAAGTTGTTTGTATTGCAATTCTACACATTTGTTTTTCAGATTTTTTGGATTTGATTTTTTTTTTTCTTTTTTCGCTGAGGCTTCCCCATGCCCGGCCGGTCACCCTGTCGCCAATACGGGCGTGACAGCGGGACCCGAGGGCCCGGGATATCTCCCTAGGTTCTACTAAGAAAAAACGATTTTTGCGAGTAACTACAAACTCCTGCAAAGTTGTACCCTGTACGTCATTGTACGACGTAGATACGTTGTATTTGAATACAACATACCCCATACATAGTATTCATGTACAACGTAACCCTTACACTATTCGTATTCAACGTACCTACTTTTTCTTCAGGTCAAGACACTAGTAGCAGGGGGCTGCTCATATCACACCCCTCCTACAGGGCAGGGACTCCTGTTTTTTACAAGAAAAGATAAGCGTTCATCAACTCGTTGGAAGTTCGATATTGCTGAAATCACCACAAGCAGAGACTAATTCGATCGTAGAGAGAGAGAGAGAGAGAGAGAGAGATGATTACGGATTACTCCAAAACTCACCAGCGACCGACTCCACACGTTGCTACACTACTTCCCATTTAAAGGTGTAAATTGACATTTCCTGGTTACACATACTGAAGAGGGGTAATTTGACAATCCCATCTGCCATGGCCTTTTGCAGACACCCCTGCCCATCACGGTCGCTCAACCCCACCTCCACAAACCGAGATCTTGGCATGGATCTCAGCATCACAGACAGAAATCACACTTTCCAGCAATCTGCACAACTCACACAGAAGTCCTTTTCGGTACAACACTCTGCCGAAATGCCGGTAAATGGGAAACAGTGTAATGAGGCTACCGTCAGTAGACAAACGGGCCTTACTCGACTACACAGCACTCGACATGCATCCCAAGGCTATCTAGACCATGTGCATTCAGACACGTCCAACAATTTGAATGCATCCCCTCTAGAAGCCGTCCAAATGCATGAGCAGTGTTGTGTGGTGATATCGAAATTAAGGACCAAAACAACTTTCATACCATCTCATGTGTGAGATCGAAATAAAGGTCCACAGGCAAATACAACGGAGTAGTCGAGGTAGAATGAATCATCCATCGACGAACAACACACGAGCCCGGCAAAATCCATTCCAAATGACACTGACTTGACACAAACAGAGCTGTCAATACAGCAAGGAAGTCATTGACACTTCATCTTAGCCAAAAGGTTAAGGAAGGTGTAATATCTGATACAGAAAAAAGCCCAACAAACAGGGGGTCGTTAACAAAACACCTGGCATTCATTTGGTTGTTGTCAGCTTGCTTCCTTGCATACTGGGAGAGGGACGTTTCTACAGGCCAAAACATCACAAAGGCCAGCAATTCATAGATACAGGAAAGTGTACGACGTAAAGAACAGATCCTGTTCAAATACAGTCAGAATGGCACAAGACGGGACAGTCTATGCCAGATGACGAACAGCAACGAAAAAGAATGAAGGCAGAGGCTTGGCAACTGCGACCTGGATGGACGCCCTGTGAATGAAGGCACAGTGTGACAGAACACTCTGCCCCTCCCCAGCTCCATTATACCCTTCGACTCCCCCTGACCCCCCACAAAAGATGCGGGGTGTTAAAAAGGCCACACTGAGTTAATGCCAATAATATTATACAAGGAAATTTTCAACGTGCTCCTCCGACTTCCGTTTATTTGCGGTATAACACTCCAATGGCCACCTTACCCTGCCGTGCCACTGCGGCCTCTGAAGTCTCCTGCAGGCCCCTGTCAGTGAGGGGTGCAAATCTTGAAGCATGCCCCTTTGGCCATCGCGACCATTCCCCTGGCCCTGGGGGTGCAAATCTTCCAGCACGAACCCGGTACTGGTGGGGGCATAATAAACACATTTCAGGGCCAAACAACGCCAGGGCATTTTCGGAGGGGCATACCGCAAATAAATGGAAGTCAGGAAGGGCAGATAAAAAAATCTCCCGAATAATATCATGTTATATCAACACCCACTGAGCCTAGAAAATGCACAACGATTACTGCGATGTATTGAATGCCAAAATTCGTTACTCCTCTATGAGGATTACCCATCATAATTCCAGAAAAGGAAAAAAACACACCATTGACAGTCAAATTCATCCTGATTCAACATCGTCATGATCCCTTAATTAATGCTCCTTTACGTTTACATGCCAGTTTCTTTGGACATCTGCTTGCCCCGTCCTCCCCTAATGTCACATGAAGATAGTGAGAGAACCAATCGCCAGCATCCTTATCACAACACTGAGTTACTTAGCATTCTAACAATTTGTAATGTCATCTCATACGAAGGAGAAGACCTCCACAGGGAAAAGCCATCAAACGCGACAGATCAACCGTGGGACAACTCCAGAAAAGCAATGAAGAACTACAATTGCCAGGATCTCAGGACAAAGGCGCATGATCATGATTCAACATTGAGAGAGAGAGAGATAGTGATCAATTGTCCACTTCCTGCTCTCTTTTGGCCAAGTGGCATCACATGAAAACAGAGAGAGAGAGAGAGAGAGAGAGAGAGAGAGAGAGAGAGAGAGAGAGAGAGTAATCTGATCTCCCCACTTTCGACCTTAATGCCTCTCCACTCCCCCCATTACGATCATCAACACCACCTCCATACTGCTAAGAAAGCGATCTGATCCTCCTCTACAATCTATATCACTATAACGCACACCTTCAAAAAACGAAATGTGATGCAGTTCAAGCAGATTATCACATCACCCAACGTTAAAGATGCACCAATCAATGCTCGGTGTGCATAGCCAGACATGACAGAGAGTTCTAAGATCACAATAAATAGCACTCCATACTAACCGATATCGTAGAACTCAAAACACAGTTGGCTGCCACTCCATACTGCTCAGATCAGCACACCAACTCAACTCTGAGGCAATTTCACACCATAATAACCGATATCGTGAAAACCGATATCACTTGTGTGCTCACCGATATCACTTAACAAGTTACAACCCCCTGTTGTCAGAAGGTACCTCGCCATCGACCTTCCACAAGCACGATGCCAACATAGGATGGATGTTGGTCTCACAACAACGAATCATAAGCTCATTCTCTTCACGCCATATGCACCTTCTCGCAACACCTGCGTAGATGGTAAAATAGTCAGATCCCAAACATCATTGTCAATCAAGATGATTTCTTGAAAGCTCATGGCTGTGGCATCTCACAACTACCACTTTCATCAAGAAAGGGTCGTTCATAATTACACGACAGCATCAGATAGAAACGCATTCCAGATAACAGGGAAAGACTCAACAGTTGTCACATTCTTCCCACACAAGAAAAGGGGGGCCCACACAACATGGAAGAGAGTTCTGAGGGGTCTTCCACTAAGGCTGACCACCAAAAAAGAAGCAGCCCCACATTCTCGAAGGTAACAATGTGGACAGAAACACTGCCCATGTGCTCTTTAAAAGCCGCTCACATTCACACAACATGGTTGCATACATGCACCGACGAGCACGC
>BFEA01000186.1:1576946-1599965 GCA_003427395.1 Chara braunii
AGACCGAACAGACCGCCAAACAGACACGCACAGACTGACAGTCAGATGAATGGGCAGACGGGCAGATGGACGGCCCGGCCGTCCAAACGACCACAGATAAACGGACGATCCGAAAAGACCGCTGAGCAGACCAAACAGACCGCCAAACAGACCAACGCACAGACTGACAGTCGGACGGACGGGAAGACGGCCTCATGGACAGCCCGGCCGTCCAAACGACCATCCAGGTCCGCCCGCTCGCCCGCTCAATCATCCAAACGACCGGAGAACCGAACAGACCGCCAAACAGACACACGCACAGACTGACAGTCAGACGAACGGGCAGACGGGCACATGGACGGCCCGGCCGTCCAAACGACCGGAGGACAGATTAACGGACGATCCGAACAGACCGCTGAACAGACCAAACAGACCGCCAAACAGACCAACGCACAGACTGACAGTCCGGCCGTCCAAACGACCATCCAGGTTCGCCTTTTCATGGTCGCATCTGCAAACGAGAATTTGGAACCCAGATACTTCGCTCCCTTTCATTGTGGTTGACCGAGGGTCCACAGGAGACTACTATGGGAGCTCCGAAACCAATCCCGAAGCGAAGATTGATTTTCCCGCAGTTCTTTTCATGTTTGCCTTTGGGTTCTCCGCTCAATCATCCGACCGACAGACAGAGACAAGGAAAGGGAGAGGGATAGAGAGCAAGAGCGAGAAATGCACCACGTTGCAGGCTGTGGTGAGTGCCCATAACCATAGCAACTCATGATACTAGCCCGAGTAAGTAGACCTGGCTCTGAGCTCATGCGCAAACACAACAAAGCTCTGTGCCTATAGTGGCGCTAGTGGTCTGCTGATTTAAGCTTAAAATATAAACAGCACACGGTACCGGTAGTCCTTGCTCCAAATAGGCACAAGGCACAGAGTGTACAAGTACCAACGGCAAAGCTGCACCATCTCAATGGCTTCTTCCGGTTTCAGAGGCAATCAAGAAGGAACAACACCCTGTCCAGAACTGATTCAACACGTCATGGGGACGAAGTCGACCATGTGCTGGCTGCAGACATATGCTCCTTACGGTGGTTACACTACACTGTGTGAAACTGACAAGACAACAACCCCTTTCCCACCCAGACGAGTAGATCCAAAGTCGTAAACAGCTTTTTCGGATTCTCCTCCATTTCATATTGCAGCTCCGCCTCCCCTTTGACTGTGCCTCTCACGTGCACAGCTTGCCCCATCAATTGTGATCGAGTGCAAGGTGCCCTCTAGGAGAGAGAGAGGACAGCACAGAGTATAATACGAAACAAAATATGGGGGCGGAGAGATCGGCGAGGGCAAGGGAAGATGAGATCAGCGATGTAAGAATACTGCGATGGAACTGACACCGCCATTAACAAACACCTCACACAAACTGTGGTGCAAACTCGAGCCAAGAAAACGGCCTCTGTCGCCAGTCACCACCCCAAGAAAACATATTGTGGAGCAGCCCCTTTTTCAAGAGATTGTCTCCACCTCGTCGCAACATTCTTTTCGCAGTACCAGTCCCACGACAGCCACAACGAAGCACATATTGGGGATATAGTCAACCATGCACTGGCGGCAGACTATGGTTGCGCTACACGTGTGTGTGGGGGCACAGGTGTGTGCATGTACCTGGGAGAGAGAACAGCACCAAGAGGCACCAAAAAGAATGTGAAACAAACAAGTGGCACAAACAAGAACGTGAAACAAACAAGAGGCTGCAAGAAGAATGTGAAACAAACAAGAGGCACCAAGAAGAATGCGAAACAAAAAGTGAAGGGCAAAGAAAACGACGAGCGGAAGATGAGAACATTGCCGATGGTAACTGACACAGCCATCACCACAGAAAGGGAACATCTCCCAGATAGGATCACCCACACCGCACCCGCGGTAGGCATCCAATTGTACTCCCAGAGACCAACCCCATCCTCAACTGACGCTTCCCCTGGGCCCAGGGAATATCCGGGACGGTTAGGAAAACGAATGGGACAGGGCGCCGCACGGTGTGGTAGCCCGGGCGCACGCTTGGGAGTTTCGTTTGCAGGAATGGCCGCCTCACGGAACACGCATTTGGAACTGCTTTCTTTCCAAGAGATGCAGTGTTAATAACCCATCACAAAATTTCCAATACCCGCCTCGTTGCAGCCACGGTGAAGCACATATAACCACCCCCAGTGCAGAGTGACTAATAAGAATGCCCACCAACACCCAACCCTTTTTAGCGCATCCTTTTTAGCAGGCCACTTTACTTGGCCGTTCAGCACATCCTTTTCAGCTGGCTGGAGGTCACGTCGACCACCCTGGAAAACGATCTGATACCATCCTCGCCACTCGGCTTCATGAAATTCAACAGCACGGAAGAGACCCTGCTGGTACCTACTTGCATTTGGTGGTGATTTCAACACGCCAAGACCTGCAGACATTCTTTCCTGCGTATTTCTACAGATCAAACACTTAAGTAAGACCAGTGAACTCTGGCCTGATACATCTCACAAGCAAGCAATCAAGTCCATAGGCTGTACACGAGTAGCCGGTTCACTAACCCGGAGAGTTGCAGAACGTGTTGAGGACGTGTAGACCTCCACTGACCACAACAGATTTACACAGTCGCCTGGACGCAACTCCGCAAGGTCCCGGTGTAGCATCTTACATCGGTACGCACAACATCTTTCCCTGGCTGCAACTCCACAAGGTACCACTGCAATACGGAATGTCAGTACGCACGAAGATCTCCGCCTGGACACGACCCACTTCATTGCCTTATCCAATGCGCGCCCTGCGATTACTGTCAAGAAGCACGAAGCGCAATGATGATAAATCAAAAGCAGAAGAATCCGCCACCACGAAGATCTCCGCCTGGACSCGACCCACTTCATTGCCTTATCCAATGCGCGCCCTGCAATTACTGTCAAGAAGGACGAAGCACATTGATGATAAAGCCAGAGCAGAAGAATCCGCCACCATGATTTACCGAGGCTTCCACGCACAATAGTCAGCTGGCAATGGTTCCAAATTGACCACCACTGCAGTCATCACATGGCTGCATCCTGTACCCACACCACAGAGAACAGCCGGAAGGTGTAGGATTCCAGGTATGGGCAGGGCATCAACAGGCAAGGGTGAAAAGTTCATTTAATCAACTGAAAACATCTCTCGAAACCAGGAGAACCGAGACTTTCGAACCCTGGTGATGCTGTAAGAAATGCTACCAACAGACACGGAATAACAAAACGCCAATGCACAAGTAATTCACCTTGACCGAAACGGAGAAAACCAATACTAGGAATGGACGTTTAATACATAAAAAAAGACTATTCTATGATGCCATACACTCTGCACAATGACAACCGTACCGATGACATATAATATACCAACGACAGAGTACGCGTCCAATTCAACAGAGCCTATACATTTCACGCTAAACATGAAACAGACCAAGGTTTTACTCCAACGCAAACCCTTCCATGCACAAACAAACCATCCATGGTCCTAGAACACGCACCTAACCTACTTCTCCATATATCAGACAAACTGCAGGACTAGTTCTGACAACAAGTGCTCAACAAACATGAATACCAGCCATCCGCAAACATGGGAAACACCAAAATCGTCTTCATATGGTCCACACAGAAAACTCACATAAGTCCTCCCCAAAGCGCTGACGTTTTAACGAGGCAAAAAAGGGCAAAGGGGGAGGAACCTTGGTAAAAGCCTTAAGCCCAACGCGAAATATTCCATGGCTAGTCGGGAAGGCAACCACCAAGGTCAGACAGACTATGGCCGCACAAAGACCAAAATAGCATTCACCATATACAACTGCACACATTTCAATTACAACCTGGTTCTCAGATCAACAATCATGATAATCCAGCCGAGGCATTAGAACGTACATACCAGCAATCGTGCCGAGGCATTAGAACGTACATACCAGCAATCGTGCCGAGGCATTAGAACGACATCATAACTTGCTGCACAGCCAATAAAAATGAGAGGAGACATTCACACCAGGCAATCATGCTATTTACCTCCGTGCCTAATAATTCATACAATAACCAGCCACGCTTTCCGATAGCTTTTTCAGACAATGAACGCATATGGCTGCGAGCTTATTCTAGTCTGTTGCGATGCAACAAGTCCGAACCCGCAGTTCACTAATTAAGAAAGGAACCGAAAGAGCGTGAAAAAAAAAGACTACCTAGATAAACTTGGGATGATCCCATCTGGTAATAATCTCTCATGATACACAGACAGACAGGCCAACACACAATTCACACAGCACTACTATGCAGCTCACCAAACATTCTTTTCCCATTCTTGTCGGTGTATCAACGAGGTTATTCATTACTCGTTGAATGAACATTACTTCCATTTCCTGTTCCCTTTTATGCGATTCCACCTCTTGCATACACGAGGTCCTCTCAAACTACACCAACAGACAGACAGACAGACAGACAGGGACACTGCATTCTTGACACCGGAGGAAACGACCAACTCCACCAGCATGGACATGGATGACGACATAGTGTGAAGTTCCAAGGAAAGTTTCCACAAAATACAGATGAAATTGATCCCATAACAATCTGACAAACTGAAAACATAAAACTGCGTTTACTAGACAACAAAGCGAGCGTGTTTCAGATAGCACCTAAACACAAAAACCGGACAGACGGCGAGAAATCGAAGTACTCTATGGAATATAAACTCCGGCGGCCATATTACAAACATACAAGAGGAAGACTCGCCACTTGGTCTCTTTCCGTGACAACAAAAGGCAAAGGCACCAAAACTGTGGATGCACCAGACAAGGGAACAGAGAAATGGGCGTTCCCAGAACAAGCGATTCCCTTTCTCATGCTCACATCACCACCCTCAATTTCTCTACGATTCCATTTTCGTTTCTCCATCTGTCCTCTTCTACCACCACTGCACCTCTCGTTCGGTCCTCATCCCATACCTTCTCCCCTCGCCCCTCACAACAACACCTAAGCTCTTTATCCATCACCTTCCCAAAACTGGGCACCTCCCTTTGCATGACACCACATACATCCACCTCGAATCCCCCTACCAATCAGGAACCAGCCTTTTCAATTTCACAGCTACCAAAACAAGACCCCGCACTCCCTCTCCCTTCTATTCGACCTTTCCAATCATCTACAAGCACCATTTCATATGAGGGCAAAATAACAGCTTGTCTGAAGGTTGCTTGCCCAACATAAGCTGATAACAGCACACACACGAACGAGGGCTCCGAACACCATGCGTCCTCAAGATATGCAGCATGGACAACACGATGCCCTTGTCATGCCAGTGGCAACGCAGCTCGGCAAGGGGAGGGGAAGCCGGGGGCAGATTGGGGATGGAAGAAAGTGTTCCCGTTCCGACAACGTAAACAGGTCCCGAGAACAGGGCTTGGACCATCAGGAGGTTTTATGGGTCAACAGGGGCATGGCTCAGCACAAGGAGACCCATAACGCCCCACACCCCCCCCACCCATATTTCTGCAGGAGTCGACCACTCCACTCCGTACCACCAGCCACACAGGGCAATGTTTCACTGAAGGAGAAGTCGATTCGCCCAAGGTACAGGTAATCCAAGATGGGTGGCTTGCTTGATCCGATGACAAAGAAGGGTCCAAATCCGTGTTGGGGTTTTTCTTGCTTGATCCAATCGCCAATCACAGGGGGCTGCAGCAGGGTAATCGTGTTGGTTGACCCCTCTGGGATGCAGGGGTGTCCATCATCTTCGGGAGAGTCCACAAGTCGCAAGCAATGATCGTGAAAGCTGGGACGCTGGTTCACATGCCGAAGGAGAGGGGAACCAAGTATGTATGGGAGGGGAGGGAGAATTGCTCCAGATGGGCTGCGGGGTCTGCGACAAGGCATCACAACACACCTGAGAGTCCATTCTCTGTCTGGCAGCCATCCTCCAATCCCGGACTTCTCCCCCATCTTCCCCACTGATGCTCCGCTCGCCTCGTATTACCTTATACCATCGCATCGCAGATTCAACCACTTCACACCCCATCATACTCCTCGGTGCCTTCAATGGCCAAACCCGCCTGCTCCCATTCCCCCGCTAAACGATCCATACAGTCCACTGCTACCACCTCCACCACCAAAATTGGTTGGTTGGGCATTAGCACCAGTCGCAACTGAAACCTGCTGTGCACTCAGCACAAACGCCTGCACTAGGCTCTGCGCCGCAGAAACCTGCACATACAACACAAATTCATCATTGCAAGTTAGGACAACACTACAAAAGAAAAGGCCGTTGAAGATAACCGCGCACACTACGCTCTGCGAGATATAAATCTGCAGACGCAACACATACTGACTATCGAGAATGGTTGGGCATGGAAGACAAAGGCAACCCAGTGACTGTGCAAACCAGCCTCTGGGCAGCAGGGGCATGGACATAGAACACATTCGAGGCAAACCTGTACTAGAACATGTTCACAAATAGTTTCAGAATCCTACAGCCATGCAGACGTTAGAATATTGTACATTTCATAAATAGAGAAGGCATCCACTATACGATACCTTCCACCCACCACGGGTGGAATTACCATCCACTCTAACATGACCCATTCTCTCCACATTACAACAAGCAACCAACACAAAGGATTTGTTGTATCCATTCTTTCTGCACGTGTTTCTGAACTTTTCTGTGCTTTTGTCATGCGTTTGCAAAACCATCTGGAAAGCCAAGGTTTTCGCAACGCGAGCCAGAAGAAAATGTTACCTCCACGTTGTTTTTCCCCGTCCAACTTACAAAGTTTCAGATTGCTTTTCCCTGTGTATCATTGCATACCCAAAGGATAGCATTTTTGTTTTCAGGGTAAGAAGTCCACTGTGCACAGTAGTCATGGGAGCACTGTTTGCATGTTTCCATGTAGCAAACAAACTGAGACTTGAAAAAGGGGCAGGCATGAGAAGTAAAAACATTCGCCGATTGAGTGAGCACAGCAACATTTTTCTCATGTCATTACATCATGGTAGTTCTTGCACTTCTTCAAAAGATGAAAACATTATTTGACTTTCCCCAAAGGTCCTTTCACTGTCTTGTTTCTTCCGCCTTCTTCCACCCTCTACATTCGCACATCCACAGGAATGTGCGCACGCGGTGGCCTGGCACAGAGAACAACGCAGGCAGGCGGGTGGGCATATTGACAACCCGCCCGCCAGCACAATACACCATGTCCAAAGCAAACAGGCAAAATCAAGTAGCATCACATCACATGAGAAAACTGCAGGGTATGACCGACCACCCCACAACCGAGAGTCTACATCGATTACACAATGGCACAGTCCATGAGAGGTAACTGAGACATGCCCATTGTTTCTGGTTGAAAACTGCATTCCAACCCCCTCAGGGGCCAAACGCTCCGAGAATTTCCATCTACACATTAAGCAATGCTGCGAAACTTCAAAAATTTCCAACAGAACTGCAACCGCAACTGCACACAGGATAGAAGAACACAGGCAATTGCAAGAACACAGCGTGACAACAGTTAAAAGGTATGCCCATGTCAGCATAGGCTTTAGACCAGCACATAGTGCTTCGATTTCCCTCGTGATGCACGCAAGCCATGCCCCCATTGCCCCCAGGCATCAACTAGCAAGAGTCGTTCCAGTCCACAGATATTGGCTCACCTGATCGGCCGTACCAGTAATCTCAATGACACGTTCCTGTGAACCCTCCTTCTGATCATGAACCTGGCAAACAGTTTGACAACACCACCGAAGGACAACAAACATCAGAACATAACAGTCAGGCTATCAAAGGGCTATGATGACTGCTTGACTATTCACAACCATAGATTTATGTGTCGTCCTCGCACCAAGGCCATGCTTATCTTCCCTCTATCATTCCTATTTTAACAAGATGTCCCGAAAATTAAGTATCGAAGATTACCTGCGAGGCCTTGAAACGCATCACCCAACAAAAAAGGCAACAGCCACCGTCTCTGCCCGAAAATAACGCCCAGGTGTTGCCCGCTTCTAACACCCAGGCCTTATATTCAGTACATCGGTGGCACCTTTGGTGGGGTCCGAAAATTAGTAGGAAAAAAACAAGAAATTATGGGGAAAAAAAATATCATGTCTACAATTGCACTACGACCAACTTCTGGCTGAGAGTCACTTCAGAATTCCTTGTAGATTCGGAAATAAAAAAAGAGAACAAAAAACGAACCAAAACATACCCATCGAAAGTCAAAACCCCTTTCTTCAACCCCCTAAAAGCCCATCTATACCCCCTTCACCCCCTTCAAAACCCAATTATACACCCTCAACAAGGCGCTATGCCCATGGCACATTCAAATATAACATCCAGGCATTCTATTAGAATATAGAACCCAGGTATTAGATTCAAAGGAAAGTGAGTAAAAACAAAATTCTGCTTTCTTAGGGTATGTTAGATATAACGCCCCAGCGTTAATTTCGGGTGACAACGGTAGCAAGTAGATCGGCAATGTCCGTAAAGTTCACAGAGCAAGAGGGCCCACGGACGTTTCAAGGTGCCACAAAAGGGCACGAAGAGCAAAGAACACGACAGAAAGGATTTGATCTCACCTTCACACGTGCCCCCGAAATCTGTCTGATCTGAGCGATGTTATTACCACCCTTGCCAATGATTGAGCCCACCAGTGAGCTTGCAACGGTCATCTGTGATGTAACTTGTGGCGTGCTAACAAGTCCAACAGGCACTCCACCCATTGAAAGGCCACCCATATTGCCTCCACCACCTCCAGCTTGCGAGAGTCCCGGTGCGTGACCAGCCAGGCCTGGCGCACCAGGCGATTGAAACAGGCCAGCTCCTGAGTTTGAACCAAATGCCCAACCAGGAAGCTGGCCTAGGTGGCCAAAGCCTCCACGGGGACCTCCTCCAGCAATCATCACTCCAGCACCTGTGGATGGTGGCACCTTGGGCGGATTTTCCCTGGCAACAAAACACATTTCATCCCATCAAACGGGCACACAAATTGAGAGGATCTGTACTAAGATCCTGCACTGCTGAGAGAAGCAAAACCACCCACGTTTACCCTCAATTAGCGTAAGCCACCAGAAAAGTTGTAGCGGATAATATAGCATCCACAACACGAAAAAGGCTCAATATTGCTTTTACTGAGATTCCATCCTACAAAACTCACAAGCACACAAATTGGGGCCTTTTAACATCTGCTGTTCCCGAGGACACGAGCCTCAGGGGCGACATTCAGCCCGATCAAGCCAAAAGTTCAAAACATCATACATGCCTGTCACATTCCAACATTGCCACCTCACCCAAGCTGTTTTCATTCATATGTTCAGACAAGGGAGAGTAGAAAAAAGGTAATAGAAAAATAGGGTAATAAACCATTGCTAACACCCTGCAGAACAAGTATAGCACTCAAGGCTGTAACAAGCAATCATGGCACAACTCGTTTTTCCTGACAATAATCAGAAGCTATCACATGTTTTTCCAATTGCATTCCCTAGGAATTGTGGCCCTTCACAAATCAGTCCCTGTGTTCACATAGCAGAGGATTGAGAAACAACAGCCGAACCCATGTACAACGCAGCCACCGTCTTCCTCTTCAAGACTGTATGGGTTCTATCGAAAGCAACAAATTGGAAATATTGGTATCCATAGATAAAACTTTCCCATCCAGGGGTGAGAAACTCTGGGACATACACTCGAGCGCAAGTTGCTATGCAGACTGATTTCATTACACACCTTAATTGCTTCGCGATCATTTCTAGAGCAGTCCTCACTTTGGGAATCTCACCAGCTATCTGCAGGACATCAAATAAAACACCATGAAACAACAAACAGCCTCAGCACGCCACACACAGCAACTATTCCACATGAAGTTCATCGTCAGAGGGAAGTCGTTTGCACTATAGCATAGAAACCACCCGGGACAACATTCGCTACCAGCGCTCCATGCAGTAATTCACTGACATGCTCATTGCGAAACCAGCACAGCCTCCCCGTGGCCCCCAACTACTCAAACCACTTGGGTAGATCCCCTTCCAGCGACCGATCAGGAGTGACGTTTTCAAGGCCAACATAATAGGCAACTTGCTGCGACAACTCAGCAGTCCATCTCTATTTTTTACCATACACAACAATCCAACCCTTGGGTGCAGCAACAGAGCAGTGCATTTCTTCCCCACCCCTCACCATCACCAAGGAAGTCCTATCGCCGCAAGCACACTTGCACTTCTCAACAGGATATCAGAAAGGGATGCAAAAGCAGCAATTTCCCCACAAAAGGGTTTACTTCAGCACACGTACCTGAACAACTCTGTCAGTCGGCAGTGCACAGGCTGGGAGCTCCTCTTGCCCAAGAATTCGGACTACTGCACCAGACTTGTCTCTAATTTGCTTGATAATATCACCACCTTTCCCAATCAAACTCCCAGCTTGAGATCCAGCGATGAGAAGGCGAGTCGGGGGGGCATTGATTGACGTAGAAGGTGGCGGCTGGACCATAACAGGAGCCCCCGGCCCATCATCAGGCTGCAAAGATCACCAGCAACAAAACACATCAGGATCATGCAACAAAGACTTGAAGCATCTGTGCGCTCACACCCATGCCACTCTGATCAGTAACCAGATTCACTTCCTCGAATGAGAGAACAATATTACAAGCCAGTTTTCAGCAACACATCTCCCCATCATAAAGTCTTTCCTCGCCCACTTCGCACAGGCGGACAGCAAGCAGTAGTGTCAAGAACCCTTTTCAACACCATGATCCCACTGATGCCCCATAAGAGCGACTGTCCATTCCACCAACAACCTCCCTGGCTGGCTGGTGCGGGTGGTATAAAACTCCTATACATCCATATAGTTCAAATACTCGCCTGCATGATCTGCTCATTTCATTTGTTCTTCCCATTATCACTCGTGCATACCACAAATCCTCACGACAGCATTTTTCATTAGCCATTCAGAAATATCCGAGACCCTACAGAAGGACGTCCATCCACCAAAAGCTGGATTACCTCACAAACGACCTAATCAATTGCCAGATACAGTAGTAGGTTGATGGTCCACGTGCTCTTCTCAGGTAAACGGTTATGATCGACGTGCTAGAAGAACCTTACTCGCCTTAAAGCAATAGCCATTCATTCAACGGCCCATCATAGAAACAATACACACACCAAACAGCTGACAAGCAGCAGCCCACCTGCCTATTCCAGGTACACACTGCAGCCAGAAAACAGCCATAAATCACCTTTGCCGACGTTCCAAGTAGGGCCGGGCCCCACCAGTTTGTGCAATACTGGCAATAACACTGAGTTTCATTTCTATGGACAATTTTCACCACCAAAAAGGGAGATCTGACACAAAAGGACGGCATCTGGCATCACATACCTCCATTGTCCGGTTGTGCACACGAAACAAGGCATCCTGAGCTGGGGACCATGCCACCTCCTGATCATCCTTTGCCGATATAATCACCACTCTCTCGTCTACATTCTGCAGTCAAGAAACACCGAACTCCAGTCAGATCGCCCCAAGCAGCTAATCCATCAACAGCAACAATTACCACGACCAGCAAGTTCAGAAAGTACTCCCACCACCGGCATTAAGAAAAAGAAAAACTCCCCACACCAGCACATTGTGAACACCAGCATCACACGATGCAAACTCTCACTGAGACCAGTACATTTGCCACTGCTTCCACATGGACTTCAAAATTTTGCAATTAAACCACCCACCGCTCGTTTCCCAGCTACACAGACCCCAGACAGTCTTTCCATCATGAATGAATTTAACTGGGTGCAGGCAGGCCTGTCCATCCACGATATCGCCAGCCGGTTAACCAGAGCTCAACTTGCTCGCACGCGGGCAGTCTGCCCACGGTTCAATTTCGCAATCGCCACTGTCAGAAAGGAACGCAACGTACAATCTGTGTAACAGCCCGTGCAGATGTCAAAATACATTCAGACGACTGTGATCATAGACCTATAGCTGTATCTAAAGCCGCTTTTAGTCTAGATATGTCATTCCCCCAAGAGAACGGATTGTCATTATATAGATGGGTTCAGGGTAATTTTCAGAGTAGCTGCAGTGATAATAATGACAGCAGGCTCAATTCGCGAGAAGATAGGACCTTGTTCTTTTACAGGCACTGTAGGTCCATGCAGAAACACTGATCAGAATTCAAAAGGCCGGGCTAGAATGACTTCAGGGGACCCAGCCCTAGCAGTAGTTCAGTCTTTGAAACTCGATCAGGATTCAAACCTGTGCCTACCCCTATAGCCTACCCTGTGCTGTACCCTTGCTGACTCCGTGAGCCGAACGAAAAGCAGTTGAGAGATATATCAAACGCAAGTTGCTGGCAGCACGTAATCTAGTACAAAGTTATTCGTAAACGCGTTAAACCCCGCCGCACAGGACACGGCCCCAGCCTTGCAGAAACAAAAAATTGTCGTCGCCGCACTGTAGCACCAGTACTTTCAAGGCCCGCATGCCGGTGATAACGTTGATCATAGGCCGGCCTGTCGTTTCCGGCCTCCGGAAATCGAGGTATCAGGCCCGCAGCCCAGGGAGCCGTGTACTGGTGGTTCAAGCAGGTCCCTGGTGGGTGATCTACGCTCGAGTTCCCGGGAGGTCCAAACACAACTTTGGAATGGAGAATATTCTTGCAAACGAATCTTTCCAACCTCCCCACGGGATACTGGCCTCTACCTAACCTGCCCTGCACTTCCAAAGAAAGGCAAGGCCTTCACACAAAACTCATAGCGGTCTTTACCCGGAAGAACAAAACACATGCTGTACAAATGCACCTAGAAGCCTCTATCCTCCAGATTCACAACAAAGCACCAGCCATTAATCCCGTCCATTCACTTCCATTTTGATGGAGCATTCATTTCCATTTCCCTGATGAACCTACCTGGCAGTCTACACCCACCCACCCCTCCAGATTCACACCAAAGCACAAGTCCTCCAATCCCGTCGAGGTACATTGATTTCCATTTCTCTCCCCTTCAGATTCACACCAATGCACGAGTCCTTCAATCCCGTCCCGCTACAGATTCACACCAATGCACGAGTCCTTCAATCCCGTCCAGCTACATTGATTTCCATTTCTCTGATGAAAACCTGGCAATCTCCACCTCCTCCCCCTCCAGATTCACACCCATGCACGAGTCCTGTAGTCATTTCCACTTACATTCAACTGCGGGAACAGTTGCATATGATAACATGGCACACGTAAGGACCAGAGAGGGGGCACGCACACCAAGGGAAGTCCGTAGTGGGGCACAGCTAATCCACTTCAAGAGGTGAGGGCAACATTCCAGTCGACAGTATTGGGAATCAGAGATATCAAGGGAAACCAGATGGCAAAGAAACGGCCGAAGAAGGATAACCAACAGCAACAGGACTCAAACAGTGACACCGCGGCGTGAGATTGCGGACCCGAGTGGTAACACTAAATAGAAAAGACTGTTAGACAAGCAGATTCAGATGGTTTACAATCGACACATTCTCCGGTTTTTGGAGCAAGTATCAACCGAACAACAAATTGCCCAACAAAAACCCTCTTCGAAAAAAAACAAGGGATTGACCAATCAATCCAGACGCGCGTTTGCTTGTCCTCGGGCACGTGTAATGCCGTGCAGATGCATCTCAAGTCAGTGCCTACTGATCGTTATCAGTTACCCCATAGCAAGATTAACGAAATCAGGCCCAAACTCCAAACGAATCTGATTACCAACAAAAAACAGCGTTCCGAATGGCATCACATACTAGTCTGGTTTATGTCTCTTTCACGCACTTGCTTTGCTCGAGGGAGACATACGTAGGCAGATATGGAAGCAAGCAAGGACAAAGCAGCACGTCCAAACGCACAGAGAAAATGAGCATAACAATCAAATGTCGCCTAAGCACAGAGGCAAAATTGAATAAAAATTTGCCCCTGACAAAACACGTTCCAATGGCGTCCAACCCTCGGTAAACGACTCTGTTATCACCATCTACGTGAAACACCACGTACGTGAAAGGCGAGCTTGCTTGCCGATCAGAGGCTAGCGGCACGCTGTCAGCTCCGATTGACAAGCAGTGTGACCAGATGCACAGTCCACGAGAAAAATTCCCATCTACAGTCGCTGGAAGGATTAATAATCTTCACCAAGAGGGAAATTGACCAACAAAACGCCCTCTTGTCAAGAGAGACGACCGGGTACATGGGCCAGGTAAAGGCAGAGTGGGACAGAAGAGCGGAAACCGAAACCTAATTCACCATGAAAGCTGGAGAGAAGTCATAGCAGGACGAAAAAAACAGAAACGAACGGAAAGAGAGAACTCGATATCCCGTGGAGGCAGTCAGTCATAGGTTCGTCCTCATTTCGATACGAACAGCAAAAAAACGAATTGAAGGCAGAGCCCACCACTCATCTGGCCCACCGTCTTCACCCGAATAGAACGCCTGATCGTTGTTACACTTGCATCTGGGGCAACTCGAGTCCAGATAGAGCGATAATGACCGGGCGTTCTATACGGGTGAAAGGTGGGGGCACATCCAGCACGAGCTTAGCCGTGAAACATATCATGGTTGGACATCCAATCCAGACTCCATTGTTCATTTCAAAACGAGCATCCACTTGCAAATGAGACCTAAACATCAGCAGCCTTTGCAAGGAGAAGAATTATGCACAACTAGGGGTCATGATTAACTACTCTTTTGGACATTTAACTTGATGTTCCTGACCACAATTACGACGATTATTGAACCCACGGTAAGCCCTGACAATTTCAACTAAAAAAAAGGCGAAATTGCGGCAAGGACCGTCGAAGCTAAATGCCCAAAGGGGTAACTGCCCTGATCAGATAGATCACTGGTCGATTGATTAGTAAAAAATGCATCACGACAAGATAGCCCTCTCGACACCGTTCCAGCAGACGGCTATAATCTTCAACTTGGAGGAAGATGCTACGCTACCGAGGGAAAAAAAAAACAGCAACAACGTCTATGCTCCTACGTGCGTTCATGAACATTCCTGCCTCTGCAACACTCTTCACTTGCATTCACAGCGACGACCCAAAAAAACTCTTTCTGACTACGGAACAACGGCTTCGCTAATCTGATGTAGAGAAACATCTAGGAAGACACCACGTTTGGATGTTGGGGAAACGACGAAGAGATGGTTCAACGAGAGCTTCACGCCAAGTTTGGCCTCTTAGTTTGTTTATGCGTAAAACATGCTGCGCCAACAATAAGCTTCCCAGCATGTTCACCTTCACATGCCAGACAAAGTGCAAACACGAGGCCCCTTCTCCACGAACAGGGAACCAGAAGAACCAGCACCTGGTCGCGTTGGCGGCCACATACGCTGCCAAGCCCGCACGACGACCACTTCGGGACAGATTAAACAAGCACTAGTACCCGACCACGCATCCAACTGCCGTCCGACCAGTTTTGGACGGAAGCAAGACGAACCAGCACCAAAAAACAGCAATCCACGGTGTGCGCTGCTAAACCACGACAGTAGTCGACACAGCAGCTCATGAGTCACTTCAAATCACAAGGACGACCTACCCAGGTACTCACCGGCCTGTAGTGGTTCTCCCCTAACCGATTAAAAATGCCCAGAATAGCCGCTGAGGTCGTTCTGAAGTGTACCCGAAATCCCGTTCGACGCGATTTCACTTGTTCTGATATCATTCCCCTTCTATTTCTTCCTCTCCCTTCTCCCCTACCGTGTTACCCTAATAGAGCGCAAAATCCCGTTCGTCGCACCTAGAATGAAAGCTGAAATCAAATACAGCTATTATGACCGTGCGTTCTATTAGGGAGAACATGGTAGGTTACCCTCTACGAATATTTCAGTCTAGGCTGTCGTTCCCCAACTGCTCGTCTCCAGTTCCCCGCTCCCTATACAGACAACTCTTCTTCCAGCACTTTCATCAATTGATTAGGAATCCGCTCTCTCCCTTCTCTGATTGCAGACCCCTCTACCTCCATCATCCACCTGCAGATCGCCCAATTTTCCCCTGTCCCTCTCGCCTCTCACTCTGCTGCGTATCACCCCTGCCGAGCTGGGATAATCTGTCTCCATCCCTCTTCCTCCAGACAACCGTCTCTCACCACTCTCTCTGCAAAATCCAAGTCTATCACCCTCCTCCCTTTCCTGATCCTTACCGCGTTCGCTCCACTCCCTGGTCATTCCAAAGCGCTCTCTCCTACTAGCCTCAATTGACCTACTATCCCCTCCCTTCCCCACTACCTCGATCCCTAGCGAATCGCTAATTAGGCCGTAGGACATCGAAGCTCTAGCCAGTGAACAACTCTGCACCCCACGTTCGGCGCCCGAGTTCCATCGCCCCTTCAATTCCTGAAGCCAGCAACCACACGGATCGGATCGCGCAACATCTCTCTGCTTCATGAGAGATGCAGCCAGCTTTTCTGCTTGGGGAACTTTCGCGTAGTGATCTCCGAGACTTCTCAACAGCATTCCGTGCAGATTTTTTCTGCTTGGAGAACTTTCGCGGAATGATCTCCGAGACTTCTCAACAGCATTCCGTGCAGATTCCTCCATCGAAAGATCGAGAGGCCTCGGATTTGTTACCATCGATCATTCGGCAAAAATAGTACAGCCCACCCTCCGACGGCATCCGCAACAAGAACCAAATAAGAAAGACCTTTTAACACCATACACGTTTTCGTCTATAAGCACAAACAAACGCTGATTCAAAAAATTAAAAAGAAAGACCTTTTAACACCATACACGTTCTCGTCTATAAGCACAAACAAACGCTGATTCAAAAAATATATGAACACATATCCGCACCAGCAGGAAACCCCAAAAAATATGTTAACAGCGTAAACATCTTTTCATCGAATATAACCCGGGTCAGTGGAACGGCATTGCAACAGGCAACCATAATACATTTCAGGAATATCGGACTGGTCTGACTCTATGAAAAGGAGAAGACGCCTCCCTCCATTTCCTAACCCTAGACAACGGGCACGGGTACCATTGTCTGATTTCTCAATTCCGAGAAGCAGAAACGTCGCGATTAGGCGCTGCAGAAGCTGTGCAGCGATCGGAACAGAGGGGAGGTTTCGACAGGCATATGAGAGGGGGACCACCACGATGACAGGAAGTCTGCGCACGCGAAGGGCAAAACGAAATTCGCCTAACTCTCTAATAAGTATAACGAAAACAAATGGACGATGAGATGTCAACTTGCCGATGGAATCGGAACCGGACTGACGCTCCCCAGAATGCAAAAGGAGAGAAACATTAGGTCCTGTAAAAAATAAAAAATAATAAAAATAAAAAATAAAAAACGAAAAGCAAAGCTGACGTAGCTTCCTCGCGACGTAAAGAGGACTTGTCAAATATTCACTGGTTGAGTTCGAGATGCAATTTTATTGAATAGAAATAAGATCACCACTGGAAACTTGAAAGCTAGGCCAAATCATAATATTGAATAGAAATAAGATCGCCACTGGAAACTTGAGAGCTAGGCCAAAGGACAATTTGCTTACAAAAACAAAAATATCTTTGTGACTTATATAAGCTGCCTTGCTGAAAAACAGTAGAGCACAAAATCATACGTACAAGAAGAATGTCCACTGCTTTCCACATTGAGGAACAGTCGACGTACTTTGAGATATGAACGATCGATCACTTACAGGGAGCTTAACGAGGGAGGGAGAACATCTCCGATTCGCAGCAGAAGACTAATGAATACCGAAAACCCTGAAACGACACCACGTGCAAGAAAAGGACAAGCAAGGTCTCCAACATGTCTCGCACGTACGCAAATAACTTGAAAAGCGGACATTTAAAACCAAAACAAAGAAGCGAAATGAAAGACATGCAGCTGCCTCCTAACGATGATTATAACTTAAACGTGGTCAAAGAGAGCACAAAACACAGAGCGTGGAGAGAACAGATGACAGGAAGGATGACCAGAGACCGAGAATGGCACTAACTACAGAGAGCTAGAATGTCACTACTGACTGCAGAGAGTGAGGATGCCACTAGTCGGCTGAGGGCTACCAATCTTCCCCCAGTACAACGTACGGTCATGATAGCTGTAACTAGACTGAAAGATACGCCAACTACAGCTAAAATGACCGCACACCTCATTCGGGGGAAGAAGGTGGCCCCATGGCAAGCGCCTGTTCAAATACCGAACGCTAGCCCTCTGATCAAATATCATACCTGATTTCTTTTGTGAAAAAACAAAGAAATTGGAGTGACACTCTACACGACGATCGGTCAGTCGAAAAGGTCGCTGGCTAAGGTCCAACAACTGGCATAGAAAATATGAACGGCGAAGACCAGGAGAAATAACCGCTGCCGAAGGATAACACCCTAAAAGATCCTTCGCAGGAAGGGCATAGAGAACGCGTGAACAACGGGGGAAGCCGCAACCCCTCTTCGAGAGAGATCAATGACAAAGACGCCGTACTCCGTCGGTGGGAGAAAACGCAACAGAACGAATGCTAAGCTGGAAAAAGATGAGTTCGTCCTTGTGAGAGACTGCAAGTCCAAAAGATCCCATTCAGGCCTCGGCCACGATTAACGTTCCCAGAGCACACGGAAAAACAACCAAGGCTTTCTTGTCCTCGAGAAGCAGACAATAGATTGGAATCACCCGTAGAGGCACGGGAAAGCATAGCATTCGGCTCACCAATGGGAGAGCCACAGCCCCGACTTATACGGCAGAAATATACACACATAACATACGCACACTTCTCGTCATTGAGAACTGCCCGGTGAACCGTAGGCAGAGAGGGGAAATAGGACAGCAAACGAGGGGCTGTGACAGACTATTTCCTCGGATCATATTCATGTATATACCTTCGGTGGATGGCAAACGAGTTTGTGACATCTTATTTCTTAATGTAACAGTGTAGTCCCACGAGATTCCATTTCCGCCTGCCATAATCCAGTGTTACAGTGGTGGGAAGAACGCATCAGAAAGAATAATGGATACGTCTTAGTATATTGACAAAGGTCCGAAAGATTTCCATTCGTGTCTCGTATGATCCGCGCCTGCCAGGTGAATGAAGAAACAACCTAGACTCTCCTGCCCCCCGACTCGGTACACAATACAAAACCTTGACTCCCCTGTGCTCTCACGGTAACCAAACCGCTGAAAAGCGCATCGAATCCAACCACGCCACCGACAAAGTGAAACATCCACTAACAACGCTAAGCGCCGACAGCTTTTCTGTTGCACCAGCATGCAGACCCCAACCCGAAAACCATGCCCCAGCTAATGCCGCACCACAGTGAACAAGTCGAGAAAAAAGTCCTGTAGTCAGTCTAACACCGGCCCCATGGACAACCCGAAGGCCACAAATCATTACACACAACTTTCTAGCATCACATCACTTCACCTAGCAAACGGAGGTCGGGGACCTAATTACTTAATGACACCTCGCAAAAGGACGCCAATCACCTGCACGACGGGAAGAAAAGAAGGCCGATTCTCTGCACGATGCTCAATTCTCTCTCTTCTTCTTCTTAACGATGGTCGCTTCTCTCCATGCCTTCCCACGGAGACCAGATCCTAGGCCAAGTCATAGGAGAAGCTGAACTCCAATCCGGCAGCTCTCCGCTCTGAGAACCCGCAGAAACACGCGCACGCTCTCAAGACTACACCCTCCCAGGTTCTCAAAGACGCTGGAAGCGATGGAGTTCGCTCTCAAGTACGTCGTATATGACCTTCCCTCGACTTTCGCCGACTGCTTTCCACAGTTTTCTTGATAATTGCTCTTATTTCATAAGACTTTTGGTTACTCCAACGACGTGACCTGACTTGACGGCCACGAGGCGAGCAGGACGCTTTCCTGCTTACATATCGCAGTACTGGCTGGCTCTATGCCCTACTGTCTCCCCCCCCCCCGAATAAAACGCACGGTCATGACTCTAGCTGGCTGCTGCTTTTGGTGCACCTTTCAATCTAGATGCAGTGATATTAACCGTGCGTTCTATTCGGGGAAGACTAGCACTTCATTGCCACCTGTTCCATGCAGTTAATGTTGTTGCTTCGATATCGTTTCTCAAAAGAAAGCTAGAACTTGAGAGGCGGCCCCTCGGTGGGGCAGGCCCCCGGATAAAAAGAACTTATATACTGTTGTGGATATATGGCCGAGTAGCGCCTCGAGGGATCGACGGCGCAGGCCGATGTCATATGGATGGATGGTCAGAAGCGGCGGCACCTCGATGAAACCGTACCCTACCCGTCTTCACCAAATTATGACGCACCGTCACTATCGACGCATCTGGACTGAAAGCTGGCCCAAATTCCGCTCTAATGACAGTGACCTCTAATGCGGAGATTGGTTTACATGACGCACCGTCACTATCGACGAATCTGGACTGAAAGCTGGCCCAAATACCGCTATAATGACAGTGACCTCTAATACGGAGATAGGTTTACAAAGCAGTGCTAGTCTGTGACAGGGAACGATCTTCCTCCCTGTCGTAGCACGCACATAACATCCCGACTTCTTTCGGGGGCCAGAGAGAAGAGGCAGAACAGCCGCTTTCTTTTTTTCCCTCAAGTTCTGGGAGCAAAGGACAAACAAATTGTTTTCGAAGAAGATGCCGCCAAGCAACGAGCTTATTCCCTGTCGTAGCACGCACAAGACGTCCCGACTTCTTTCGGGGGCCAGAGAGGAGGCAGAACAGCCAGTTCATTTTTAACCTCAAGCCATGGGAGCGAAGAACATAAGCAAATTGTTATACAAGCTGAAGCTTCCTGCGACACACGACTAACAAAAAAGGGCAAAGCGTCTCGTAACGGACAGCGAGTAAGACCTAACCGAGTACTACGGAGTAACCGACGGCCACTAAGGCCTAACGGTGCCAAGTAACGGACGGCCAGTAAGCCCTAACTTAGTATATATCTGCCACTGGGACTCTTTGTTCCTCCTGAATCTAGCCATAGGAGGTGCGGTTGTCCATAACCAGGAGACGAACAACTGCGAGTTTACCGTACTCCACCATGATTTACGGCAGAAGGGAAATGCAGCACACATTTTCTTTATCAATCCAAAGCTGGGAAATTTACTCCAGAGGACCCAGCAAGACGTTGGGATCATTAAATATCCATCCAGACTCCATATAGACTGCCCCTGTAATCTTACCTCGACGGCAGGGGGGGGGGGGGGGGGGGGGAAGATGAGACGGTTTTTCGAACAAGGCGAATGCAGGAAGTATCACGGGCAGCCTTCGCTGCAGATGCACACTGATGAGCGTTCCTCGTGAACGACGCCGCTCGTACGAGCAGATAGGTAAACTCTCGTCCGACAAACTGCACGCTTCACGCGCGCAATACTAGGACGATACGGCGGCGGCCTCCAGAAAGACCTCAACGCTGCAGGAAGTAACGAGGAGGTGGAACTTGAACCTCGCCGCCCAGAAGGCACCACCTCCACAACTCTCATTGTTCAGACTATCAGCACACGTTTCATGTACACAAGCGGAATGTGCCAGCAACGGGGAAAACGTCAGATACACTGTTCAGTTGCGTTTAGAGAGTCCTTCCCTTTCCTACAGGATACACCGCAAGAAAACTGCAAAAAAAGACCCACCCTCAAGAAGGCGTTGAAAGATGCACAAAGCGCCGTCCGTGAACAGAAGGAAAACAAACACGTGGATGTGGACAACCAGAGGAAAAACGTGGAGGAGAGAGTGAAGGAGAGACATTCCCCGTCAATAATTGAAAGCGTGTGAAAAAGGAGGGAAACGGATAGTATTACGGAGTGCAAGAGCAAGTGCCAGCGCGGAAAGAACGGGAAAGAGTGTAAACGACACAGACAAACAGCGATACATTAACGTAAATCATGTGAAAGGAAAATGTCGGTACAGAAGTCGAGGCTGGGAACAAACCGAACGAGCGACCGAGAGAGCGATAGAAAGCAAACAGCCGTCATCCCACCACTCGTCAACTGTGAGAAAACCAGGAGAAAGCATTTTTTTCCGTTCCAACTGGGGAAGATTGCAGCCCTCCGTTCCAATACTCGCCCAACTATGAGAAACATATTAGAAGAAAGCACTCCTTCCGTTCGTACTGGGAACATAAGATTGCAGCCGTCCGTTAAAACTGAAAAATATACACCCTGCATTCTCGACCTTCCTCAAGTACTGGATGAGGTAATCGGAGCGATACAGTGGACGTGGAATGAGCACAGGACGAGATCGAGTACCTAACAGAGAAAAAAAAACGAGAAAGACTGGATGAGGTAATCGAGGTGCGAAAAAGTGGCGGATAAAAGGGAAGAAGAGGAACTCAGAGATGGAATGCGCAAGCTAAAAAAATAAGACAGCAACATAACAGCAAAACATACGCTCATGGTGAATGAGCCGCACAAACAAGAACCCACAGATGACGATACTCCAACAACAATCAACGAGAGAGTTAAAGGGCGGCGACGAGATCTCGCCGATTAGAGAAAGCAAAGGGAAGAGAGAGCTAGCTGATCGGAGAAGGCAAAGGGAAGAAAGATACTTTCTCACAATCGAAGAACCAAAAGGGGAGGACACGGTCGCCAGAGAAGGTCGTGACACTCTGAAACGAAAAATGTTACAAGAAGGACAGGAAAGGAAAGAGGGATAGAAGTGGAAACTGACCGGAACAGCATCCGCGATCTTAATCCGTGCCCCTGTTTCTTCTCGAATCTGCTTGATGATGGCGCCTTGCTTGCCGATTATGCTCCCTATTTTCTTGTAACTAACGAGGAGTCGATAGACAGTCTCACTACTCTCTGTTGCCATTTTCTTAGCCGCGCCGCCGTTCTGCCCATCCAATGGCCGCTTGTTGTTGGCAACCGTATGAAGCTCACCGGGAGCGCCTCCTGCTGCCCTGATTACTCCGCTCACACCTAGAGCCTCCTCGCCGGAAATGTCCCTCACACTCTCAACACCTGTAGGCCAATGCATCTTCGTGTCTACCATGCTGGGATTCCAAGCTGTCTCTATGGTGAATTGAATGAAATCGAATCGAACGGAGAACTGGAAAGATCTGCAGCGGGGTCCG
>BFEA01000186.1:1614093-1636008 GCA_003427395.1 Chara braunii
AAAAAGAGAATTAAAATGAGTGAGTGTGCCAGCACCTTTTCGACACCGCCATCTTTGCTGATTTTTAATTATGTTTTGGCATTGACAAATGCCCTGAAAATTTACAGATATGTAGTTTGCATAATCAATAACACATTAAAAAAATTTCAAAATTTTTTTTTTTTTTCAGGCCCCGAAATAAAGTGAAAAAAAACGTTAAAAGTGAAAAAAAACAAAATAGTGAGTGGGCGAGCATGTTTTGACACCCCCATCTTTGACGATTTTAATTTTTTTTTGACTTAGCGGAATGGCTTCAAAATTTATAGGCCTGTAGGTTACATCGTAAAGAACTCACAAAACAAAATTCAGAAAAAACAACTTATTTTTAGACCCCGAAATAGTTTTTGGGCCAGCCCGGGGGCCCCCGAACGTTCGGTCAGGTAACCCTGTATATAAAAATAAAAAAAATAGTTTTTTAACTTTATTTTTATTTTTTAGTTTTGGTAAAGACTTTGGATATGACCCTGAGGCAAAAGTTGCTCAGTTTCTTTTTCTGCGTAACATAGTTTTTTGCAGATTTTTCTGATTTTTTTTATTTTTTTTTTGTGACCTACTTTGGCCCTTGCACGGCCTGGCCGCCCAAGATAAAAAGGTCACCCGGGCGGCCCGGATGGTATCCTAGGTAAAGATTGAAAATAGTTGAAAAACGATGTAGCTAGATGACACAATATATATATATATATATATATGTGACGATATATATATATATATATATATATATATATATATATATATATATATTTCCGCAGTGGAGCAATTTCCCGCTCACTGAGACGAACCCCAATCTCGCTCACTGATATCTCTCAGTCACCAGGGTATAAGTGGAGTTCCCTTAGAGAGAAGTTCTCACAAACTAAAGAAATAATATTCAGATCATAGTCATCATAGTAAAGAAGAAATTGAACATAATCAATCAGTCACTCAACGCTTCCCAAGTTCAAGAAGACTCACACAAGCAGTAAATGACAAGTTCGTTGATGATAAATGTCACCACGAAAACGATTGCCAAGCATTAGTGATAAATGCAACATCAAGAAATGCAGTTGCAACTTAAAACAGAAAGAAGAACAACTACATTAAAGTATCATATTTGACCGGAATAAACAACAGGGATATCGTGATGGATAGCGATAGTTGTTAGACGTCAATTGTTTGTTATTCTTTGAGATTTGCAGTTCTCAGCAGCAGATGCGACTCATAACACAATTCAAAACTGTTGTGGCCCTTACTATTATAGAGGTCATCAGTTGTAGTTGTTTCACATGTCGCATTAACTCTCCGACTCGAAGTGTATGGGCCGCAACAATTTCGAAAACACTTCGAGATATAATGTAAAACAACACTAACTAATTTGCGAAAAATGCCGAAGTGTATTTCGGTAACGAAATTTTCAAAAACACTTTGAGATATAACGTAGAAACGACACTCGGTAAAATCCCGAAGTGTACTTCGGTAACGAAATCCCGAAAACACTTCGGGATATATCATAGAAACGGGACTCGGTACAATCCCGACAATCCCGAAGTGTATTTCGGTAACGAAATCCCGAAAACACTTCATGATATATCATAAAAACGGGACTTGGTGCAATCACGACAATCCCGAAGTGTATTTCGGTAACGAAATCCCGAAAACGCTACGGGATACATCGTAAAAACAAAACTCGGTAAAATCCCGAAAATACCGATGTGCATTTCGGTAATGAAATCCCGAAAACACATCCAGATATAATGTAGAAACGGGACACAGTGAACCCTAAAAACGGGACAATCCCGAAGTTTATTTCGGTAAGGAAATCCTGATTTTCAGAAATTTTGCAGAATATTAGATTTTTCTTTACAATTTTTAAAATTTTCATGAATTTTCGGGAATTTCAGGAGTGTCGGGATAATGTAAAAACAGGGTATCCTAAAGTATATTTCGACAACGAAATGTCAATTTTTTCGATTTTTTTTAAGTTTCGGATTTTTCCAACAATTTTCGATTTTCGTGAATTTTTTAGAATTTCGGGATTGTTGGGATAATACAGCTAGGGCACATACTGAAGTATTTTTCAATGACGAAATCCCGAATTTCACGATTTTTTATGATTTTCATAATTCTTTTAGTTTCGAATTTTCGTGAATTTTTTGGAATTCCGGGATTGTCAAAATAAAGTAAAAACGAGAATTAGTTTAGGGTTTTCGGGATTTTACGAAGTTATCTTCGCCAACAACAAACCACGAATTCGTTAAAAGTTCGGTAACAAGATTCGCTAGTAAATTCGGCGAAAACTTTGCACCCTATTGGTCACGAGTGTCGTAACAGGAAAAGAAAAAAAAACAACCTTTTCAGGTTGTGTGGAAGCGTGATCAACTCCCCATTCAGAAACCACAAATATTCGTGGCTGCAGGATCCAAAATCTCGCAGCTCACGACGAGTGAGTGAGAATGGAACTGTGGGAGTTGGTTGGCGAGAAAGGAAGGAGCAACTTGAGAGATGGGAGGGAAATGTTATACTCCTCCCAATCTGACAACTACCCTCCCCGTTTTCAGAGGAGGGCAGAGAAAATCAAGGAGGAGGTTGTTGCATGCAACCGCATGAACCTGGTCGAGAGAAAGGCAAGCATGTGCAGTTAAATCTAGTTTTAATTTTCCTTTCTTTTTATTTGATTTTTCTTTTTTCTTGAGAGGACACTTGTCTTCACGTGATGCTACCTCTGCCAGAATCTGCCGGAGGTAACTTTTAGCCTCTCGTTTTTAGATGGAGCCTGAAAATTGAGGGGTCATAGAGGAAAAGGCAAAGTACAACCTTTTCCCCGATGTATCTGCCATGGAGAAAAAGTCCAGATACATCAAACTGAAAGGGGTTGTATCTCTCCAACCACTTATCAGAAAAATAAAAGAAAATCACTTTTGGAAATGACAAAAACCCAGTTACCTCGTAAAATTCCGAGATAGTTGGGAAAAAGAAAAAAGAAAGAAAAAGAGGGCAATTAAAGGAACTGCCCTCACTAAGGCTGCGGCTGTGGTGCGACCATAGTTAGTCTTGGATCTTGGTCAGATCAAAGGGTTCATTGCGAGCCCGCGATTTCGCCTGGGGGCTGGAGTGACGTCCAACCCTCCTCAGCCACTATAAAACAGACAGTTGTCCCCCATCTGTCCCACGAAGCACTCGTGTTGCCAGTGTGTGACGAGCACACTTGAGTGCTGCTGGCTGCTGGAGGTGTTGCCTGAGGCAACGAGGGAGGAGGCTAGAGATCTGCAAAGGAACGGGAGGAGAGGCGTTGGGCAGCCATAGCCAAGGCAGGGAGCACTCTGCGTCCCTCCCCTCTGGCTGGTGCTGGTCCCACGGGACTGACCCAGGGACGCTGCAAGACTACGGCAGTGCGGCACAGTGAAATTTGGGCCAGGGGCCCAAATTTTATTAATTTTGGCTAGCCATTTTTCCCACTTTAGTGAGGAGACGCTGCCAAAATTTTACCACGGCGGGTAAGCGGCGACAAGGCTGTTGACGGCAATATCGATGGACCCGGTCTACGACAAACTGTTTTTCCACCTGCGTGGGCAAAGAAAAGATAGAAGAAAACATTCAACGTTTTTACCATTTCAATCAGTAAAACTTGAATTGTTCGTCTCTGCATTTTTCCCTTTTCACACACATGCATGCAGAACAAAGTCAACATTCAACGAGTTCAACCCCGAAAGCATCATCCAAGTCAGAACCACAGTCCCACACAAGCTTGCCCTGTCACATTTTTTTCTCTTTCAGCCTTTCCCTAAGCAAAAAAAAAAAAAGAGCAGGGTCATACAGCATGAGGGTGCACACAGGTGTGAGGGCTTCATGCCAACCACTGACCTTGAGAAACGTAAAGTCTGACTCCGACCTCGTATAAGAACTTAAGTAGTCGGCGCGCCTCGTCGAGAAGACCGCTGCTTCAAGTATGAACTGCGCAGGTTACTAGTCCGGTCGACACCTGACTCGCTAGTATTTTCTGCGACAGTCCCAGATGCGACGGCGACAAGTCCCACAAGTCTCACTTAGCTCCAAGCGGTCCCACGTTTGCGCCAAATAATTATAAGTGGTCCACATTGGTACCAACTGGTACTGAGTGGTTCGAGGCGACACCCACTAGTATCAAGTGGTCCCAGGAAGTCCTACGTCCTCCTTTCTTACTTCTAGATGATGCCGATTGTCAAAACAGCCTCTCCTGGCTTCTCACAAAAATAAAGGATCGCCTGACTCACTCACGTGCCCCACTTGTCCCACTGGTCCCACCTGGACATTGCACGACGTCCCACCTTTTGCTGACGTCGAGGAAAAAAAATAAATCTCACTTTCTCACTGGTTCTCACTCAAAAACGGTAATTACTGATGTCACCGTCGACGACCAGCACTTCCCTTCCACCTAGTTTATCCTGACGACCATGAATTCCGGCAGCATAACGCTGCCAAAATTATTATCGTTGGCGCCAGAAAAGTTCGGCAACACTTTCCTACAGGAATGGAAAAATAACTTGTCGCAGGTTGGTTCCACCTGGTGCCGCCCCCAACAGCCTAGCCACCTGCCGCTTACCGCCGTAAAAATTCCACAACACCTCATGTTTTCACTTGTCCGATAAAGCAACAGTAAAAATTATGAATGGGGAAAGTAACCTGGGTCGAAAAAGGAAGCAGAATATAAAAGAACAAGAGTTAATAAGGTTAGTTATCCCTGAGGTTTCCTTTCTATCTCGAACGACCCTCTCGACCTATTTCCCGTCCGAACGAGTCTCAACTATATGCATTGCTGATTCGTCTAACTTGTTTTCTTCATGTTGAGGTACGGGGTAGTCGATCTGATTCTGAGTCTGAGGACTCTCTTATTCTAGGAGGAAATTCGGGGCAGGGTTCGTTGCTTTGGGAGTCGACCCTGTTATCAATCCGGAGTGGACTGTTTTTACGGGAGAGTACTATGCCGATTCGGTGGAGACGACCCGACTTCTGAGATTTGAGTTTTCGGCTCAGGCGAGGCAAAGGAGTACTCCGGACCACTTCCTAGAGGGTGAGATGCGCGACGGTTAGGGATATGAATCGACTTTTCCTTTGTACCTTTATATAGGGAAAAAACTGAAAATTAATATTTTTTTGAGTGACCGCCTTAGGTGTCACTAACGCATGGGAAACTGGTGCCAAAAGAAGTCCAGTTTATGTACCTACTAGTGTCTAGAGAAGTGCGAATATGCACTACTTTTTCGTGGTTGGACCATGGCATAAAATCATGACTCAGAAAAAAGGATAAGGGTAAAGAGTTATGTTCTCACACAATTACTTGTATTTTCTCTTTTTCATATGTCTACGGTAACCGCCATCATCATGCATTTTCCAAGCAGGGAGGCTGCCACAAGATACATAGTTCAGGGAGGGAGGCGAGGAGCGATTTTAAAACGAGTCGGTCGAATGGTCTATGACCCGATCGTTGTGTTTCCTCCAGGACAACAATTGTGGATGGATCGTGGCACGATAATGAATCCATGCGAACTTTCTTATTTACCACCTCGACCTATTAACAGATTCTCGAACTAAGCTTCGTCAGAATTCGACGACCGGGTTGGGACAACCTGCGCATAACATTTGGATACGAGAATAATGAGTTGCACGTCCGTTTCAATCATGAGAAAAGATGTATGTATTTGCCACTCATTTTGTATTACAATGCCCGCACAGGTCCATTTGACGAGATTGAGTTTATGGAGTGAATTTGGGCTAACCGCTTCGAAAATTCAGGAATAGAAAGGTTTGACATAACCACCTATTGGAGCCAGCTAGGTTACCTGCGATGACTCCTTGGCACGAAAAATAAATCAATTATATAAAGGAATAAAAGCGGCTCCAAATATTTTTGGCCGAGTTGCAATCCTTTCTAACGAAGTCTATTCGAATTTTACAGATGACGTGCGAGACGGTGATAATAATTTTTTTTCATACTTGCGAGGAGGCAAGCGAATGGATATCAAGTTCTGGAGACAACGGGATTGGTTTAATACAGTCTGGACGACAAGTACACAGTCCGTCTATCGTTTTTCCTGAAAGAGATAAACCACGATTCTGGCGAGGAAGCTTGAGACGATCTTCAAGATGTTATCTAATCAGCACTGCCTATGAATGGAAAATTATTTGATATGGGTTCGCCCCTCGACGAGACTTCGACGACACATATCTGATGATTCGGCACAACGAAGGGTCAGGGCGATACGAGGAAAATATTCCCGAAATGAAATGGTTCTTCTTAATTATTTTACTACATCTCAACGATCTGTATGGACTATTCAATTATGTTTATCGTTATTGTCGGATTCCAGATGACAAATTTCGGCGCTTTAAACAAATTATTTTCGCTGTGGCAGAATTCGAACGTGAGGAGCGTTGTCGAGCGTATTGACTCCCACTTTTTTGTAAAGTGTGGGAGCCCTCCCGACCATGTCACGCAGGAGTTAAACAAAACAAAACAAATAAAAACAGAGAAGAGACAACTCCAGAACGATGCAAAATAATTTCGTGAACCACCAAGACGGTCTCGGTCACGTCGTTCCTTCGCGGCTCTAGCCGGGTGCGCCAACTGTACATCCCGCTGTCCCCTACGACAAGATAGGTTCCCGCGGGGCATAAACTTTCCTTCCCTAAGGGGCTGTCATCACCCTTAGGGGCGTATCCCTACCGACCTATTGACCCACGTGCGAAAACTTTCAGATGCAATTGCAGAGGTAGGTCAGTCGAGGGCGTTTGCTCATTCGCTGTAGTATAGATACGCTTGGTTAATGCCAAGCGAGCCCGAACGCCGTCATTTCCTATACGCTCGGTACAGAGCAAACGTCGGTCGACTAGGACGGTCTCAACCAAACGTGAAAACCAACATTGATCCTAGTCCCTTTAAACATACAGTCAAAAGAAACTTAGTTACAATATCCACAGATAATTACATCAAAAGAAATCGACCATAGTCGATAGAAACATATCCAATCTTAAATGATAACAAACAAAAAATTGAATCATCATACAATATATTTAATAACACAAGCTCAAAATAAATCTGACCATCGCGGGTCGAACTCCACAAAACAATCATACAACCGTCAACGAGGAGTTGGCTATAAACAATAACATCGATGCAGCCGACAAGGTAGTTTGACTGCCTTAGTTTTGACTTGATGAGACGCGTTGCCAAAGTCATTCATTTCACATTACTGCTGATCTAAGATTCGACGCTCACACCTGTCTTCATACTTTCTCAATCTTATTGGACGACAGACTACTTTCCGAATGATTCTTGATCAGGGGCATTGCTTAAAGTGTTGCATGCCTCTTTCTCTAGGAAGTGGTCTGGGGTACTCCTCCTCCTCGTTCGAGCACAAGACTCGGATCTCAGAAGTCCGACCGTCTCCACCAAATCGACAAGTACCCCTCTGTAGAACGGTCCACTCCGGGTCGATAACAAGGTCGGCTCCTAAAGCAACGAACCCCTGCCACGGATGCCTCCTAGAGAGAAGGAACCTCAGTTACAAAGTGTAGAAATTTTTATATATTCCGACCGAGTTTTGACTTAGATGAAAAAATAATAAGATAGAAATAAACATTTAGATTTCTTTGGAGGGGTACAAAAATAAGGTGTCACTCGGGATAGAACAGGATGTTCCTTGGGAAAATACTAAATTATTTTATTATCTTCATCTTCTTTTTCTACGAATTTCATTGACACCCGTAAGTTCATCTTTTTCACTGTATCCTTCTTTTGACATGCATACGGGTAAAAGTGGAAGGACGGTGAACATTCTTATCATTCCTTGAGCAAAGATAATGCCGATCCCTTCTCACACGCATCCACTTACCCACCTGCACAACCAAGCAGAGGCAACAACCCAAAATCGTTCATACCCCAACCAAAGTCAGCCTCATCCCACATGCATGACATCGCAAGCTTTACTCTACCTTTTCCCTGAATCCAAGCAAGGTCATGCAAGGTGTGGGTTCACAAAGGTGTGTAAGGGAAGCTGAGTCGCAACCAACCTTGAGTGAAGTTGAAACGACTCACTCAAGAAAGACAAATATTCTTTCAAAGAGATCGGTCGCACAACTCACGTTGTAACTGTTCAGAAAAGATAACCTGTGTCCTCCTTCAGGTGTCACCACTGACACAGGTGCCACTCACTAGAACTGGCGCGAGATAGCCCTCAAGGAGGGTGCTCTCACTTTCAAGTCCCACTACAGCCCCAGCGGCACCTCGCCTACCAAGAATAGCGCCACCTCATCCACCAATCCAACCTCCACCCATTACCAAGTCCGAACACAGGGTATTCACCAACACTTGCCCCTGTCTCAATCCCCAGCTCTCTCGGTCCCAATATTGTCCCCAAGTGGCTCCACGCTGTTGGACGCCTACCAACCGAATTGTTTTTTTTTTTGAAAAACACTAACTTCTCGAACATGTTTTTGTTTTTGCATGAATTTGACGTATGCGTGCATGTGAGTGAGGGGTTTGAGGGGGATCTTGGGGGTTCTTGACCCACGTACTAACCCATGGACAAGCAAGGAAGACGACCCGGGCATGGTCGCAAGTGGGGTCGACCGAGGACGGAAAAGTCGAAGTCTTCAGGACGGTACTTGGGAAGAAGGAAAAAGCAGTGAACTTTGAACCAAGCTCGGGGAAGAGGAAGCCAGGAAGAAACACTCTGAGTATGGGCAGTTATCGGGTCACCCCAGGTGAACGATGAAACCCTGATTCGGCCTAGGTACGGGGCCGCGAGATGCAGAGACAAGTAGCGAGTTTCGCCGGTACATTGGTATGTGGCAAGCTGATCGATCACGAGTCACGATAAGGTATGATCTCCACGATGTGGTGGAGTCAGTCAGCGTGGTAAGGCTCGAGGGCGCTTGATTCTAGTTCACGTATGTTGGGGGCCCAATAACCAAGGTGGGTTGCCGTCCGAGGCGGGTCGAGACCTTCGCCAGACTATGATGGATGGCTGAGGGAAATTGGTTTCGGCACTTCGACACGACACTGCCATACGGAGGGTTCAACCTCGAGATGATCTTCACGGCATAAGGATCAGCCTCGGTCGACCGACCACTACAAAAAATCTTCTTGGTAATTGACAATGAGGACGACAGCTGAAACGACACAGCGAGGGAAGGGGGAGCGCGTTCAACCTAGGGAGCTCGGTCGGGGGGCTAAGAGATTGGGAGAGAGAGAAGAGGCAAGGGCAGGGTTGGAGGAAGAACACTATTGCGGGGTTTGGTCAATGAGAAGAGGGCAGCACTCCTATCTTCTTGATGGCAGTTAGCAAAGTCGGTTGGGTAGAGGGCAATTGAAACTCGGCAAGCTCACTAAGCAAGAGAGAAAGAGGGAGACAGAGAGGGAAAGAAGGCGCGAGAGCAAAAAAGGGAGAGTCGAATAAAACACTCGGGTATTCAGCGCGCGGTTGCAAGCTAGGGACGTCGTGGTCACTTGGCAAGCTCGCTAAGAGAGAGAGAGAGAGAGAGAGAGAGAGAGAGAGAGAGAGAGAGAGAGAGAGAGAGAGAGAGAGAGAGAGAGAGAGAGAGAGAGAGAGAGAGAGAGAAGGAGAGAGAGCGCAAGGGCGAGAGAGAGAAGGACGACAGAATACTCGGGTATTCGGCGCGCGGTTGCAAGCTCGGGAAGTACTGGTCACTCCGTAAGTTGAAGCTCACTAAGCAAGAGAGAGAGAGGGAGACAAAGAGGGAAAGAGTCGAACAGAACACTCGGGTTTCGGCGGCGCGGTGGTGAGCTCGGGCACCGGCGGAAGCTGGGAGGGGAGCATGGGAAGGCGTCACTAGTGATCGTAGCCGGGCAAACCACTCGTCGGGTCCTCTAAGAGGGAGAGAGGGGGAGACCACTAGAGCGCTCGGGCACTCTGCGCGCAATGGCTGGCTCTAGTTTGGGCGAAGAAGGACGCTGTCTGCAGCCTTAGACGAGGGAGTGGGTAGACGACACAGGCTCCAAGGGTCACCGACAACTCCAATAGAGGATCGGGAAGGGAACGCCGCTGCTCACCGGCAGAGCTCGCCCAAGTTCGACTGACGGGTACGACGTCTGAACCACCTTTCAGGAGGGACGTGGGTCCGTTACTCCCCCTTTTGACTTGGGCTGGCCAAGTGCCGAAGACGCACGCTTAAGGGGCGGCATCGACATCATGGGGAAGCGCCGTACGCAGGCGGTCAAGATCGGTGCGAGGCCCAATTGAACCAGAGGGGCCGTTGAGCGACAACGAGACAGAAGGAGGGCTGCGAGAATCCACGCAACCCGGGAAAAGAGAGAGAGAGAGAAAAAAAGAAAGAGAGAGAGAGGAAGCGAAGGAGAGACGGGGTGCTGAGGCGATGACAATGTGGTGGGGGGGGAAAGAACGTAACTGTCCAGCGGCGGGAGTCCGAAGGTGGCAAGATCAGCTGGCTCGGGAGCATAGCTACGTCGGTGGTAGTTGAGGTCTGGAAAATTCGAGACATTCGACTTCAGGTCGGCCGAACGGCCGAAGCAGACAACTGGGCCCCAGTCGTAGGACAAGAGTTGGCAAGTGTCGGTTTTCGTCTTCGTGGGTCCTGCTACGAGTCCCGATGTTCAAAAGTTCACGAAACACTGGTCCCCCCCTGTCTTATGAATCCGCTTAAGTCTCCTTTTCATTCGCCAGTTCTGCACTGGGTCCGGAGTTCGGGAAGTACTGGTTCCATTTCGCAAGTCAGTCTAGTCTCTTTCGTCCATGAGCTCTGGTCTGGGCACTGATGGTCAAAAGTTCGTAAACTATTGCCCGAATGTTTCTGCTTCGCAAGTTCTGGGGTCTCCATCGAGGCTGTCGGGCTTAAGTTCGTGAAACACTGTCTTTCAAATTTTCCTTCATAAGTCCTGGAGGGCGAAAACGGCTCATCGGAAAGCAGTCGTGCAAAAGAGTCCGGATAAGGCCATTTCACGAATTATTCTGCGAGTCGGTCCGTGTCCTCTGGTACCTTCGCAAACACGACTCTCTCGGAAGCGGCAACCGGATCTATTTGTCGCCTTTCGGAACTGACCAGGTGCGTAACTAGTCCAGGAGGGAAGGGCAGGCGCCATGAGTGGGAGTCGACTCGAGCCTGAAAAACTACGGGGCCAAGGGAAGTGCGTTATAAGTGCCGACGGTCGGGTCCGGAAGAGCGACAACCGCACGTTGGGGGGGGAGGATCGTCCACGGGACTCCGGTCCCGAGCCTTCGGTTCTGCGCCGGGTCCAACACACTATCCGACCCGAAAACTAAAAAGTTGTTTTACGAATATCGAGAAGCTGAAATCTCCGGACGCTCACGTGAAAGTTGTCTGTTTTTTTCCTTTTTTTTGACGACCTGTGATAAAGTTGTTGTGCGAATGTCAAGAAGCCAAAGTTTTCAAAAGTGCCCTTAAAAGTTGTCTGGTTTGTCTTTCGGGTCGGTCAATGACAATTGAGTCAGTCAACCACGACTAGCGATATTATAAAAAAAAAACGGGGGGGGTAGGTTAGGGGAGATCAGGAGAAGCACCAGGGGTCGGGGAAGGGGCACCCTAAGCCTATTCCCCGCCGGCTTTAGAAGTGGACTGGACCGGCGGACGCAGGGAGCCGCGATGGAACCAGCAGGCTCTCAACAAAGTGGCGCCGTTGTCGGGGAGGGGCTTTCTCCCACAACCTCTGCCGGCTCAAGGACCGCGAGGGTGAGGGAGGATGAGCGTGACAGGTGATGGAGGGTCCTTTTTTTATAGCATCTGCATCAAGTTCTTCGGGGGCTTATGTGCATCGGCTTCTTCGACGTTCCCTTTGCTGCGTCGACTTCCTCGACGATTCGACGGGTTTTTTCTTCAACTACGACTTTTTCAGAGCTCCACGACGACTTTTCGACGTCATTTTCTTTGACGACATCTTTCCTTTTTTTGGCAGCTTCAAGGTGTGAGTTCGATTGAGGCCTTGTTTTCCGTGTGGGAGGGGTTGCTGGGTTGTTTGGGTGCAAGGGGCTTGGGGTGTCGAAAACTCTTGGTTTTGCAGGTCCGCTCCGGCCCCGCTTGCAACTTCGGCCACCTCGCTGCTTTAAAATAATCCAGGTCAGACACTTGCTGGGAGTTGTGATATTTTTGTGTATGTTTATTTTTAAAAATCCACAAATTAAGAGGGTGAAACAATTTGCTTGTGGGGTTTGAATGAGGGTGATGAACAATCAAAGGGGGGGAAGAAGAGCCGTAGGGGAAAATTGTATGAGTAGGTCCGTACGTGGGGAAGAGAAAGTGGACGCTAGGGGGAGAGAGGAAAGGGGGGTTCAAGAGGGTCCTGGGGCTCCGTCAGTTTGGGATCCAAGCGAGTTGGTCCGGAGGGAGAGGGGGTTGCCGAATATCCTCGACCCACACGGGTTGCGGGACGAAACTCCCGCGACGGATCGGGCTTCACGAGAGGGGGCAGGGTTTTCTGTTCTTGACCCACGCGAATTGTGGACTGGGCCCCCGCGAGACGTGACTCCTGCGAGGGAGCGGAGTTCTCAAGTAGGCGCTGTCCGGGACTTGGGGGTGAGAGGGATAGTGCTTCGGGTTCCGGGGCAAAGGGTCAAGGGAACTCCAACAACCGTTGAGAACGAAAGGAGTGGGAGGCTAATTCGGGAGCAAGAGAGGAGAGATACACAAGGGATGACAAGGGTGGATGCGAGCGGATACGAGTAAGTGCGGACGAAAAAAATTTAGGTCTCGGTTGCGGGCGGATAATGACGTTCTTACGGGTGTGGGTGAGTCTAGGTAAGGTTGTTTTTTGTGTCGGGCGGGTTGCGCTCGGGACTGAAATTTCAAAAAGTGTTTTGGGTTGGTAGGGTCATTTTTTATAGGAAATTAAAATTATTGAGTCAGGTTGGTAGCACAAAAAAAAAGTTTGACAGGTTGGGTGAGAGTAAAAAAAAAAAACAAATGCCACATTTGTCGTCCATTAATGATCTGGTTGTGAAAGGGTTGAAAGGGAAAGGTGAGCAGGAGGTTATGCCGGGAATTAGACGATATGTCAGCGATTATGTGCAAGATCTATGCAAGGTCTCATACTTATTAAAGAAGCATAATCTTATTGGGAGTGAAAATTCAGGCATTGTACACCCAAAGAGACTATCTTTGAGTTTCTTTGCAACGAGACGGGTCGTCAGCCAGACACTGAGAATGTCAATAAGATTCTCGAGTGACCTACGTCACTCGAGGCAATCACGGTGTCGCGCGCGACGGTCCCGCACCCCGCTCGGGAGCGCTAAAGCTCACGGTCGTGTCATGCAGGATTTATTCTTCAAGAACAACAAGTCACCACTCCGACCGTGTGCGCCGACTATACCTCTCACGAAGCCCCACGACAGGTCGGGGCGCCACAAGGTACAACTTACCTCTACCCAAGGGGTTGTCACCACCCTTAGGTAGGCGTATCCCTGTTGAGCTATCGGCTCATGTGCGAAGGCTTTTACATGGCTTTGTAGAGGTAGGTCGGTCGAGAGCGTTTACTTGATCGCTGTAGCACAAAACGGGGTACTCGTGGTAAGAGGCCTAGAACTAACCCGCTTAATAGTTCAGGCCCGAGAAGCTGATTTCCCCGTGCCGTCCCGAAAATAAGGTCGAACTTTTTATGAGCGGTTTATCACACGTAAAGAGAAGATTAAGTTATTTGAATCTTTAAGCGATTAGTCTGGACCCTTAACCTTCACCTTAGACTTAGAAACATCCTTAACCGTCCAACAAAATAAACTTTGACAAACGATATCCCGATCGTAGCATCTTCCCGTCTAAGATATCCTTTACTCTTACTTGGACTCTATCACTTTAACATCCATAAGATAAATGTGTATTAGACAATATTAGGTATGAGGTATTATCGGTGAAACACTTGTCACTTGCACAGGTGCAATATGTCTCAGACTCTTCAGACGATCAAATCTATTTCAAACCAACTCACTCACGTGACAAACCTGCACAAAACATGCAAGGACAATTCACATGCCATGCACTAACGGCGTCAACCTCTACATCACAAGAAAAACATTTGAGATCTTGCTATTAACAAATCAACAATATCGACAATTACAATTAAAATAAAATACCTCACAATCTCATTATTAACACAAGCAATACAACGTCAATAATCTTCAGAAAGTTCGGTAGCTCAATCGATCGGCGGTTTGAGTCCAAGTCTTTACTCTCACATCCAATTGGAGTCCGGTAATACCCAAGGGGACCAAACATTTTGAAGCATGTCGGTTGTGGATCGAATCCCTCACTACTATCGAAAACTGACTCATGCTACACAACCAGGGTCCACGGTTTTAATCCTTACCCGTTTCTCAAGCTGACATCCCCTGCACAACTTTCCCGACCAGAGTTGGAAACCTCAACCCGCTCTCCAAGCAACAAGATATGCAATCATATACAAATAGGTGAAGGTTTCGGCGCTATCCAAGCAACAAGAAGTCCACTAAAACGGGTACATTAATGTATCCGGATTAAAACAAAAAATATAATTGCAAAATAAAACAACCATATTCGTATATTCATGTATTGATTAAGTCATTGTTCGATCTAACAAACAAAAAATCGTTCACCACTGAACCACCAAGAACATTTATTTTTGCTTTCAATGTGTTCCCCGCATCTAAAAAATTTTACTCGCTCTTCGAGCTCGATGCTGTCGAGCGCATCGGTCCCACACGGGGACCCTCCCGGCCTCGTCACGCAGGATTTGGCAGGACTTGTCGCGGATGAGCGTTTTGCCGCTTCGGCCGAGTGCGCCAGCCGTACCTCTCGCGAGTCCCTACGATAGGACAGGGTCACGCGAGGCACCACTTTACCTCCACTCGCGGGAGCTGTCACCATCCCTTGAGTGGGCGTATCCCCGCCGAGCTACCAGACCACGCGTGAAAACTTTTCGTGTGCAATCGCAGAGGTAGCCCGACCGAGGGCGTTTCTCGTTCGTTGTAGCACATGGGGTACATGCGGTCAAACGCCCGAATCGAACCCGCACGCGAACCGTCGCTCGAGGCGCCGATCGTTCGAGTGCGATCCTACGTCGGTCGACTAGGACGGTGTCGCACGCGGCAGTTCCGCGCCCTGATGGGGAGCGCTGAACCTCACGGTCGTGTCACACAGGATTTATTCATTGAAAGAACAGTAAGTCACCACTCCGACCGTGCGCTCGTGCTATACCTCTCACGACGCCCTGCGACAGGTTGGGACGTCACGAGGTACAACTCTCCTCTACCTGAGGGGCTGTCACCACCCTCTGGTAGGTGTATCCCTACTGAGCTAGTGACCCACATGCGAAGACTTTTACATGCCTTTGTAGAGGTAGGTCGACCGAGGGCGTTTTCTCGATCACCGTAGCATAGGTATACGCGCAGTTGAACGTCTAAGACTGACCCGTTTACGTGTCGGGCATCGGGGTGCTGATCTCCCGTACCGACTTGCAATTCAGGTCGACTCGACTGACGATCTTTCGCGCATACGAAATCCTATTCTAACTGAACTTAACCCATAAGTTATAAATGTTATATAAAATTCTTTCAAATCGATACATACATGATGAATACATTTCAAAGGTTGAGGTTGAAAAGGCAAGAAGATGTCTTTTACATTTTTACAAAAACAGAGGCAAACATCAGAATGAACAGAGCTTTGAATTTTGAAAGAAAAACAATCAAATAGGCTCTTGGCGTTTCAAGCAAACATCACAAGACAAAAATAGGTTCAAAGCCTGTCAAAGAAAAATGATTATAAATAAGGCTCTCAGCCTCTGCCAAATTATCATAATCTACTCAACATTTAAGGGGTAAAAGTCGGAAATCCCAAACCAAATGTACAAAGGTTACGAGTCGACGAAATGTCTGAGTCGAGGCTCAGGTAAGCATAAGCAATGCGAGTTGAGTGAATAGCACGTGGTTGGTCGTCTTACTGACCTGCAGACAAAACAAAAGCATTTTGCAATCCTAACAGAGTCAACCATTTATTCACTTCCACACACATTACACTTACGCTTTCAAACCCCTCAGTTTCACATTCCCTTTTCGACTCAGTTACTCAAGGACCTCTTTGATCAAATTTAGACCCTTCAGATGCTGCCCCAAAAATCAGAAATGCCATTTAGTGCAGAGGTAGATGCAAAGTGTGGGTGTAGAGGGTGAGTGAAGGTTGAGTGGGTAAACCAACTTGTTACCATAAGGCAACAACATGTAGACTTGTATGAACTCATAATGAGTCTTCTTGAGTAAGATGACCTGCAAATACACACAGGTCACAAGATCTCAACACCTCCCTCACTATCGCTCTACACGAAGTTCAGCGCTCTGAACTTCAATTTTATCGGTGAACTATAATATAGTCCGATCAAATGTAAGTATGAAGTAAGAAGACTCCGACAGAAGCAGTAGGATAACTCATACATGAGTATCTTACCACTTGCTTTAGTCTAGCTGGTTCAGACGTAGACAAACCATAGGATGACCCGTACAGGAGTACCCCACTTCTAGTCTGTCAACCTACCTATCTAAGATGTGTATACGTGTAGAGGCCAATAATAGTAGAGGCAAGTAATAAGATGTTCCTCACACTGGAGCCTTATCCTATCACCCGTCCTACATCCATACATCAATCAACTATAAAGCAGCAGAAGGTCAATAGAAATAAGGGTGTTTAGGATGAGAATGAGAAATGACTTCGCCTATCTTCTTATTTGATATCTTCGTTCTCTTTCTCATTCTTCCAACTTTTTTATCCTTATCTCCTTCTTGATTCTCTTTTCTGCCTTCTTCCTTCTTCTCTTCTCTCTACCTTCTCATATCATCCTCCATATTCTCATGCCTAGATGGCCCAGCGTGCACTAGGACTTGCTCTAAGCCAGCGTGCACCAACCATGGCTCTAGCTAGGAATGGGGTTCACATGCACATTGCTAATCGCGCTGGCAATCAGATCAAAACAAATGGTGTAGGTAATAAAACAGTAACAAAACAAATAATAATAATAATAACAATGATAATAATAATAATAATAATAATAATAATAATAATAATAATAATAATAATAATAATAAAAATAAAAATAATAGTTAATATAATAATAATAATAATAATAATAATAATAATAATAATAATAATAATAATAAATATAATAATAATAATATAATAATAATAATAATAATAATAATAATGCGAGTAATATGAGTGAGCACGGTATACTGAACACTATGTTACAACTAAACATACAGAAGTCCAGATAGTCATGTAATGAGTAAAAGGTTGACATGCACTAAGGTTTCATTCAAATGAGAACGGTGTGACGTCGTGGCCAATGTCGCTCTTACTATCTGGTGCCCAGTTTACTGAACTCATCCTGCCTGTCCTACTTATCCTCGTGCAACAGGCTGACTTAGCCCTTGTAGACCATAGTACATGACGTCAATAATAATGTTGACCTCACACATACACGAGGTGCGTACTTTCTCTCCCCTCATTGCCCTTGTCTGCTCACACTGCGCCTCCTTCATGCATCACGTATGTATCTCATTTTCTGTCATCAGACCCTGACCACCCACACATTACAGTTGTGATTAATACATGAGGCTAATAATAACAATAATAATAATAATAATATGTTTGAAACGGCCCTCACCTTAGCCGTAGCAGATGCAGATCCCAGGGCTCGATCCCTAGACCTTATGCACCTATCTACGGTATCAAGTCGACCCTGTATGTGCTTGATATCGTGACCTGTGTTTCAGCTGTTGATTGTTGTCTGTCGTAAATCTATGTCGCTGACTGAGTTCAGTTTGTAGGTCTGTCGAGTAGGGGTCATAATTATGCGAGGTCGTGGCTGTTATAGTCCTGAACAGTTAAGGTCGCAACTGCTGCCGACCCAAAAGGTCAAGTCTGCAGGCTTTCGGAAGGCCCGAAAGTGGCCTTACGAGTGTCGCTCATGTTAGACTAGAGGCAAGCGGGCAAGTGGGTAGTCTAACTGTGTGAACTCAACAGCACCCAGTCGCAGTCGCACTTCGTCCAGTCAACGGGTATCATGTGGGACTCTGTGCACCAAGGCCTAGTGAGGTCGCTGCTGCAGCGGACGCCGTTGCGTGTGTCGCTGTTGTCATTGCTAACGTGTGCCCGATTCCTGCCGCTACCTCCGTGTATGTCCGTGAGTCTGTTTTGTATGTCTGTCTGTGTCTGTTGCTACCTGTCAATTTGTCTGTCTGTCTGTTGTATGTATGCTTGCATGCATGTCTGTATGTTTGTATTGTACGTACTCAGACGGCATCAGGACCAGACGAAAGTCTGCAACTGTACACAGTCCAGGCCCTCGGATGTGAGTCAATCTGTACAATTGTGGAAAAACAGCCTTGTGAACTACTGCATAAGGCTGGGCCTCCGGGTGATCAACATTTAGTCTTGCTAAGCTGCCTTAACGCCGGCTTGACGCTGACTGTGCGCTGGTACTACGGATGACGCCGGACTGTGGCAACATGCTGGCGCTGTTTACCTTGTGCGCCAGGCATTGCTGATGTGGCGCAGGTCATCTGTCGACCTCGCTGATGTGGCGCATGCCACTTGTCTACATTGCTGATGTGGCACAAGCCATATGTCTGTCGTGCTGATGTGGTGCCGCTGTCTGGAGCTTAGTCACAACGATAGGATAACGCGGCATTGGCCACGCTGTCTGGAGCTTAGTCACAACGATAGGATAGCAGCAGCCATTCCGTTTTTACTACTGACGTGGCATCGGCCACGCTGGGTACATGATGATGTGGCTCATGCCACTTATCTACATTGTTGATGTGGCATTGCCACGCTATGTGTAGTGCTGAGGCGGTATTCTCTGTGTGATCAGGACTCATCAGACTCATTACCGGGTGTTGTTTTGATGACGAGGAGGCAAGGAGAAGCCGGAGGGAGAAGTGGGTACTTATTGGGCTACTCTCCTGATTGTCATTGATCATCTCTCTCACCCTTTCACTGTCTTTTCTCCCTCCACTCTCTTCGTCTATTGGTAACGAGAAGATGTATCAGATATCACTCTTATAGTTGCTGGAGACATTGTGCAGATCTGAGCCTACTGGTACTACGACGTCTAACGAGTACCTTCCAGTCTGAGTTCACTGTAATAATAATAATAATAATAATAATAATAATAATAATAATAATAATAATAATAATACAAGGAAATTTAGCACAAGCGAGATATCAAAACACAGAATGCACAATCACATTGAGAGTTAGACAGTATCACGGTGTCCAGAAAGCAGCATTGCAGCAATATGACATCAATGGAAAATTGTAACACTGAAGACCAATGTCAATAAGAGTTTGCTTTCGCCGCCACCAACACAGCAGCCCAGTCCCTTCTCCCTACTTGGCGCTCAACGTTCGGCCTACTATCCCGCAACTACTACCAGTCTACGAATTGACAATGCAACGGCTGATGTTGGCAGCAAAACCGAAGTACTGAAAGATGCAGATTCATGGAGACCATTGCCAATACCAGGTATGTGTCTTAACACCATCATCATCATCCATCTCTCTCGCTTTCACTTGTCTGCCCGCTTGTTTCTTTCTGTGTGTGTGTCTGTTAGTGTTTTTGTCTGTCTGTCTTTCCTCTCTCTTTTCGTTACTTTCTCTCCTTTCTCTCCTTCTTCCTCGGCGTGTTTCCTATTTTTCCTAAATGATAAGGTTCATTTGAATTTATCATGGCACTCCCCCAAACCGTCAGAATCACCACAATCCAGACATTTCTCCGGACTATTGGATCTGTAGGAGCGACGGGTGGTGTGTACAAGGGGCAGGGAAGTTAGCAATATGAGTCGATGGCTCATCCGCAAGGAATACGAGTGAGAACGATATACAAAAAGCCAAGTTGCGAAATCACACAAATGTCCAAGCAGAGAGTACAAATGCACTGAGGAACCATCCATATAGAGCAATACAATGAAGTAATGAGTCAATGTCCAAGCTCGTAGGCCACACCAACACAGTATCCAGAGTCGTCCTCTCTGTCCGGCGCCCAACGCCCAGCCTACTCTAGTCGACTGTCTACCTACAACTGTGTTCTCACAGCAGGCTCACTTCAACTCTCGAAGACAAATGTACATGACTATCAACACAATAACCAACCTCTCTTCTTACACCAGGTACGTATCTCATCACCCTCAATCAGACCTTGACAACCCCACTCTCACCCCCTTCCTTGAAGACCACCAGATCACCCGCATCAACCCCCGACGCTTCAACCCCCTACACATTATAGGTGGGATCAAAGCACAACAATAATAATAGTAGTAATAATAATAAAATAATAAAATAATAATAATAATAATAATAATAATAATAATAATAATAATAATAATAATGTAATCAGACCCGCTTTCTTTTCCACTCCGAATACATGCAAACAGATGGTGATTCACCCCGGCGCACTGCGCCTACTCAAAGCTCAGAGATATGGAACCCGAGAATACAGTTCAGATGCAAGCTCGCTTCGACAGGCTATGGCGCATCAGCACCCGTACATCCCAACTCTCGTTACTGGGTTCAGCACCACCGTTTGCACATACCTCAACTATGGACCATCCTTAGTACCCCAGACACTTCCCGCTCTCACACACGCTTACAGACTAAAGCATATCTCCCTCCTACTCTCTCTTCCTCCTCTTCTTCTTTGTCCTTTTCTTCTTTTTCTCCCTCCTCTTCTCCTTCTCCTCCTCCTCCTCCCTCTTCTTCGTGCGCACTTCTCTTCCACGCTTATCACCTTCCTTCCTTTTGCGCACCTCCTCCAACACCGTACTTGGCCACAATGCCAGCTAGGTTCCAAAACGGAGAAAGTCGATCCCCCCCCCGTCTCTTTTTCTCACACTCTCTTTCTTTCCCGTGAGTACCCTTCTTCCTCCCCACGGTGTTCTACTCCGGTCTTTCCTTCAAACACACGTAGTTGCTATCTTACTAGGATGTAATAATAATAATAATAATTATATAATAATAATAATCTTTATAATAATAATAATAATAATAATAATAGTAATAATAATAGTCGTAATCATAATACAAGGAAAATGAGCGATAGCAAACTTCAGAAACCAAGCAACAACATACACATGAGACCAGATAGTCATGACCTCGAACCAAGAGCAGAATTGTGTGCACACCCAAAAGCTCATAATTGACAATGCTGGAATAGTCTCGTCATCATCATCAACGAAGATCCAATGTTGATATCCTATCTGGCGCTCGGCGCCCAGACTACAGATGGCAGATCCTATCTAGCCTAAACTACAACACCGCTGATGACGTCAACAACTCCCCGAAGTACGAGCAGATCTCGGCCAATGGCGTTCGCCTCAAGCACCAGGTATGTCTCTCGCATCACTCACAACCTCGTTCCCCAACACACAGACGCCACATGCACACGCGTAGAGCTCTCTCTCCCTCTCTCTTTCTCTCTCTCTCTCTCCTACACACACTCATACACACACCCACGCGCGCACACACATACATACACACACTAAGTCGTAGCAATGCACATTCTCATCTAGTAGCCATAGATTCATTCCATTTTGTTTATCTTATAGATGGAAATGCGCGATCTAGCCGCGAGGTTTACACACACACTCACACGATCATATACACACATATATATTCGTAGTAATGCATATTTCCTCGTTTTAGTGTTAGATTCATTTTATTTTGTTCATCCTGTTGATACGAGTATGGTAGTGCATCTTTCCATATTCCAGTGGTAGATTCATTTAGTTTTGTTTATCTCATCGATGTCCGCTGCGCGGTGTCGACACTCGCACACACACACACACACACACACACACACACACACACACACACACACACACACACACACACACACACACACACACACACACACAC
>BFEA01000186.1:1643361-1659088 GCA_003427395.1 Chara braunii
CTTACCACACTAATCTTAGTTACTATAGTGGTAAGACAGGCTTCTCGGAGCCTCGCTCCTCTTACCACACTAATCTTAGTTACTATAGTGGTAAGACAGGCTTCTCGGAGCCTCGCTCCTCTTACCACACTCATCTTAGTTACTATAGTGGCAAGACAGGTTTCTCGGACCCTCGCTCCTCTTACCACATTAATCTTAGTTACTATAGTGGTAGGGCAGACTTCTCGAAGCCTCGCTCCTCTTACCACACTAATCTTAGTTACTATAGTGGTAAGGCAGTTTTCTCGGAGCCTCGCTCCTCTTACCACACGAATCTTAGTTACTATAGTGGTAAGGAAGGCTTCTTGGAGCCTCGCTCCTCTCACCACACTAATCTCACACTGACTCACCGCTGGTTGGTAATAAGGCTGGCTTCTCAGAGCCTCGCTACTCTTATCACCGTCCTTGCCTTAATTGCGATAAGGCAGGCTTCTCGAAAACTCGCTACTCTTATCGCTTTCTTTAGTTTACTCCCTTAGACGAACCCCTCTGTCTGAGTGTCACTGTGCATTGTCAGTCTCTGTCACTGTGTATGTCACAGTCTGTTGTGTGTATCACAGGGTTTCATTGTGTTTGTGTGTTTGTCACTGTGTGTCACTTGCGTATGTGTCATCGCGTGACCGTGTGCGTGTTGGACATAGTGTGACTGTGTGTCACTATGTGACTGTGCGTAACGGTGTAATCGTGTATCTGAGTCGCTGTCTTCGTCCCACTGTGTATGTGCCGTGCGACACCGTGTACGTGTGTGGCTGTATATTTGTATCACAATGTATGTGACCCTGAGTTTGTGTGTGTGACCTTGTGTATGTGTCACAGTGTCTGTGTCATCGTGACTATGCGTGTGTCACAGTGTTTTCACTGTGTATGTGTGTCACTTGTATCCGTGTATTCACCGTGTATGTATATGTGTGTCATTGTTTTCCCTTTGGGTGTGTATCTGTGTGTCACTTTGTTACTTATGTACGTTTCACTATGTGACTGAGTGACTGTGTTTCTATGTTTCCGTGTGTAAGTGTCACTGTGTGCGTATCATTGTGTCTATGTGTGTTGTCACTTTGTGATGTCACAGTGTGTGTATGTCACAGTGTGACTGTCACCGTATGACTGTGTGTCTGTGTCATTGGGTCTCCGTCACCATCTGTGTCACTGTGTAATTTGTCACTGGGGGACTGCCACCGTGTGACTGTGTATCTGTATCACAGTCCATGTCACTGTGTATGTGACATTGTCCGTGTCACCGAGTAAGCCACAATGTACATGTCACCGCGTATATCACAGTGTGACTGTGTGTGTATCTATGTCACAGTCTGTGTCAGTGTGTATGTGACAGTGTCCGTGTCAGCGTGTATGCCACAGTGTCCGTGTCACCGCGTATGTCAAAGTGTGACTGTGTGTATATGTGTCACCGTTTGTGTCACTGTGTATGTAACAGTGTCTGTGTCACCGTGTATGCCACAGTGTCCGTGTCACCTCGTATGTCACAGTGTGAGTGTGTGGGTATGTGTCATTGTATGTGTGTGTGACTATGTCACTGTGTGTGTGACTGCGTCACTGTGCGTGTGACTATGTCTCTGTGCATCTGTGTGAGTCACAATATCTGTATGTGTCACAATATCTGTGTGTGTGTGTCACAGCATCTGTCTGTGTTTGTCACGGTGTTTGAGTGTGTCATTGTCTGTTCCACTGTGGGTTGCTGTGTACCACCGCGTATCTGTGTATCACTGCACACTATGTGTAATTGTGTCTTCTTTGTGTGTCTCTGTATGTTTCTCAGTGTGCGTCTATGTGTCTGTGTCGCCTCGTGTGTGTCTGTCTGTGCACACGCAGCTGTTTGTGTGTGAGTACGGGTCATCCGGCGGGATCCAGAGTGGCGTGCGTGTGAACAGAGAGTTGTGTGGGCGTTGTTGTGCCATAGCCATCTGGAGTAAACTTGTTCCTGAACTGTGTTCTTGGCTACCATGTCTCTGAGTTTGAGTGAGCGATTATCGTCCGTTTGCTGCGCACATGTCTGCATACTTGTGAAGTGTGAAAGATAGCAAGTCTGATTTCACTAACAATAATAATAATAATAATAATAATAATAATAATAATAATATGCAAGGAAGATGAGTAATAGCAAACTTCAGCAATCAAACAACACCATATACACAAGACCAGATAGTCGTGACCTCGAACCAACAACAAAATTGCATCACGAGTCTCACCAAATAAGAGCACAACAAAAGTTCATAATTGACAATGCTGGAATAGTCTCATCATCATCATCAATGAAGGGCCAATGATGACATCCTATCTAGCGCTCGACGCTCAGACTACATATGGCAGATCCTATCTAGCCTATACTACGACGGTGGAGATGACGACAACAGCTCTCCTGAAGTACGAGCATACAACGACCCATGTCGCACCTTTCCAGCACCAGGTATGTCTCTCGCCTCACTCACAACCTCGATCCCCAACTCACAACTTCCACGTGTACCCAAGGACCACAGTGCGACTCCTCCCCTTCCCTCTCTCTCACTCTTCCTCACTTTCACACACGATTTCCTTCTCTCTCTCTCTCTCACTCTCTCTCTTCGTGTACCAGGTACTAGCCTCTGAAGGTGGCGTCTTGATGCAGGTACCTCGAAGACGAAGCTGGAGCTATGGCATCACAGGTAAGTCTCTCTCTGGCCTCCCCCCACCTTTCTCCTTCTCCTTCTTCGTCTTCTTCTTCTTCTTCTTCTTCTTCTTCTTCTTCTTCTTCTTCTTCTTCTTCTTCTTCTTCTTCTTCTTCCTCTTCTTTCTATGCTATGTCGCTACTCCATCTTTCCATTGCTATCTCCATCGATCCTGCATCCTCCTGCTTGCATCCGCTCGTTCCCCTTCACCCTCGCGCGTGCCATCTGCCTCGCGGTCATCGTCGATCATCCGACCGCGCATCCGTACGACTGTGTGCCTGCAACACGCGGCTTCTCCCCACACAAACCCGCTTCCCTTAGCATCCTTCATCGTCGTCTCCCGCATACACACGAGCGCACTACCCTCCCCCTCACTAAGTCGCTGGTTTCCTTCTCTCGCCTCGCTCTTCTTCTTCTTCGATTCCGAGCACGCAACCTCTACCTTCCACTCGCTTACCCATCACCATTATCATTCGTTGCGCGTTCTCTCTTTGCTCTCACCGCGCAGCCATTTCCTCTCCGCGGTATTCCGCTCGTCATCTGACTCATCTCCACTGTTCCTCGCGCTTACCTTCTACCGCGCATCTTCTCCGCTGATTCCCGCACGCCATCTCCGTTCTTGCATGCTTGTGCTATCTCCCCTCACACCTCCTTCTACCACGCGGCCACTTCAGCCACCTTCCCCCGCACTATCTCCATAGATCCCTGCGCTATCTCTTCTGCGTCATCCAACTCTACTCTCGCTTATCTTTCTGCGCGATCCTCCTCCTTTCATCCGAGCGTTCCTCGTTTCCTTCGTTCTCCAGGCTGCGCCCGTCTTCCTTTCCTTACCGCGCCCTTCTTCCCTCTCTTTTTCCTCCTCCTTCTTCTTCTTCTTCCTCGTGTGCCCCGCATGTTGTTTTCTTCCGCTATCTTCTGTCCTGTCTTTTCCTTGCTCACGCTCTCCCCGCGTTTCTTTGCCCGTGCGAAATCCCCTCTGCTTGTTAGCCTGTGCTCGCCCTTTCCGCCTCGATGCTCATCTCCTGCCGTATTCCAACGAGATAGTCCTCCCCGTAGTCGTCGAAGGTTGGATACTGGGCGTTATGTCGAGACATCACGGGGAGTGAATCCGTCTTGTTTCAAACGACAAGTTTAACAAGTTTTTTTAACAAGATCAGAGGAAAGAAAAATAAACCAAGAATAAATAAATAAAAACTAGACAAATCGTAAAGGAGAGAAAATAAATAATAATAATAATAATAATAACAATAATAATAAAAATAATACTATGAATAAGACAAATGAAAATCTAACTACCTAACTACCCTGTCGTGCCATTTATCACGACAACTTCTAATCGTAACAACTTCCCAACTGAAGGTCTCGGGTTCAAGTCCCCCACGCACGCGGTCGGGGTTAAGTGTAACTCCCAACAGCAAAAGAAAGGAGTTAGCTCGGGTCGGCGGTAATTATAAAAACTGAACCACATTCATTTATCCAGATCGATATCATCAACGAAGAAACATGTCATAAGCAACTCCTGACTGTACGTAGGGTTTTCCCTCTGTTTTCACGAAACTTCACAAAACAAGTGTAATTGACATTCTCCTGCCATAAATAAGGAATATAACTCAAGATAATAGAACAAATGTTCAAGACCGTAAGAAAAGAAAATAAGAATTCATATGATACCAAAATATTCAGTCATACCAATTCAAACAAACGCCAACTGTTAACCGCATTAATAATGAAAACAATTGTTACAATTGAGACTGCACAAGAACAAATCATAGTGAAGTTACAAATAACAATAACAATGATGACATAAAATATAGTACTCCTTCAGGCTTAACAGGGGTATATCAAGTCGAGGGGTGATGTAATCCAATCAAAGGATAACATCTCAGATCCCGAGTCTCGCTTTTAGGACTAAGCCTCACCACATCCCCCTCCGATTCCAGCCCTTGTACCTGATTAACCACATCGAGCAGAGTCAGACAACCCCATTTACACTCGTCTAAAGGCTGGTTGGTAAGACCATACCTTTTCAGGGTGTGGTGAACCTACCTAACATGAACCTCGCTTAGACCATCACGACAAGCATGCTCAGACTAAGTAGTGGCCGTCTCACTCACTGTCAGAGTTCAAACAGGACCTTGAACACCTTCCTCTCTTTCGATGATAGTGTAGTCATCTCTCATGTACAAAGAAAAATGACAACACCTCACGATGAACCAGGAATATTGTTCCGATATGAGTCTCACTACCGCCTACAAGACTTAACTATACCCTTTTCATGTCTCTCGTGCAAAGGTATCAATCAACGTTGCAATTCCCCAAAGGACAGGTTTTGTATGCTGAACTCATTTGAGAGAATTTTTTCCCTTCAAATGTTGGTCACTTCATTCACCTCCGGTCTCATGCCGAACGTGGATTTCACACAACTTGTCTATCCTTATTAAGGAAAACAATTTATAAAAATATTCAATCAGGCGCAAACAGTCATCAGACAATGAAAATAGATATACAACATTCTCAAACTTCATTCAACCAAGAACAAACCTACAATGATAGGTCACTTGAAACATATATCATTCATTCCTCGCATACATCCATTCATACTCAGTCATACACTTTTTATAATACCGCAACTCGAGGAGTCGGGTTGTCCTTTAAGTGGACACTCCCACACTCTGATTATATTGAGTAACCAATCGATAAAATCCCGAGTTTACTCATATAGCTTCAATCAGAAGGTAAATATAATTAGATTCCTTATGCAATAATTTCTAAAACTAATTCATTATCGTACTCTATCATATATAACCTCAAACGGATACCTATTTTTCAAGTAGATGACCTAACATTACGCTTACCATACTATTTGCCTCTAATGATTAGTGAGTCACTAAGTGGATAATTAACTTGTATCTCATGATCCTCTAAGGTTACATTATACTTTTTATAAGCAACTTTATCAATCAGACTCCATACCAGATTAACATAATATTTTAATCAGATCTCTACTAAATGGCTGACCCCCTAACTATCAAGACAACTAAGCACTGTATCATTCACTTTATTTTATTTATCTATTAATCCCTCAATATGACTATAATCGGGTTTTTAAGGCTACAATGTCTTATATACCTCAAACTCTGCTCGTTGAAAACGTATGCTAAATATGAAGACCCCTCTGTATTTTAACAGACCCTTAATATACCATCGCTTATTATGCACCTATCATACAGAAACGCATGACCTTTTTGTCATTACAACTTCACGAATTAACTAACCTTTTAGACAAATACCCTCATCATCATACCATATTAAGTAGAGCATTGAAAAAAACAATTATCTCAAGTAGATCATGATGGACTCATATGTCACACGATACATTCTCTCAGTAAGACAACCGTTGAAAGATAGGGTCCATCATTAGGACGTATATCATATAACTTCAAGGACGATCTAATTGAACTGTGTAAGTAATAACTAATAGGGTTAGTTTAATTTACAATCTTGTACTCAGAACTCTATGACAAACGACCTGGTCAACGGACATAGTCTTCGAGTAGGTAGCCTAACTACCAGGCAATGCAACATCTATTAGCTTTGTCGGACACTTCCTTGATGCGTGTTACATTATAAGTGTCTATCCTACGGTAACTCAACTCATATATCACAAGCTACATTAACTCATTTAAAGATTGTCGTTTTGCTGCGATCATCGTTTTATCAAACCCGAGTTTGTTCACTTAGGACCTCGGCTGGAAAGCGAGATCACCTGCAACGGGTTAACCCGTTGCCGGTGGTTACCCTTATTAACGATAATCATGCTGACAATTAGATTAAGGTTGTCGTCTAGCGAGGACTTCAATTTACCAAAACCCAGGTCCGTTCGCATAGGACCCCGACAGGCAACCGAAGGTCCCAGGCAACAGCGCCACCTGTCGGGCGCGACGGTCCCACACCCAGACGTAAAGTAATTTTAGTGTCGGACCTCACGGTCGCATCATGCAGAAGTTATAAGTGTTTTAACTAAGACCAACTCCGGCCGTGCGCGTCAGCTATACCTCTCGCGGCTCCCTGCGACAGGACAGAGACCCTGCGAGGTACAACTCACCTCCACTTGCGGGAGCTGTCACCATCCCTTAGGTGAGCGTATCCTTGCTGAGCTACTGACTCACGTGTGAAAACTTTTATTTGCAATCGCAGAGGTAAGCCAGCTTAGGGCGTTTGCTCGATCGCTGTAGCATAGGCATACGCGTGGTTGAACGAGTAAGACTGATTTGTATACACGTCGAGCATCGGGGCACTGATCTCCCGGACCGTCTTACAATTCAGGTCGACTCGACTGACGAACGTTCGCGCATACTACGCTTTGCCTAGAAATAGTTTCTATAGGTATGACTCATAACCTGTATCTTTAAGGAAACCTGATCCCTTCAACTCTTGAATCATCAGGGGTTGCATATAAAACATATACCCACATTACCTAGTGATTAAGTCCATTCGATATATCTCTCAGCGAAAACCCTTTAACCATAGCATACATATATGTGAAGTGAGATAAGGCTGAGTAATTAGGCAAGGAGATGTCACATACACACAACATATTCACATAAACAGTCTGAATTCATCAAGAGAAAAACGTAGGTCTTTGACCTTTCAAACATGAACAAACGAAATTATCAGCAAATGAATGAGGCTGGTAGCCTTAGCAATATTCCTAATCTTCCTAACAATCAGGTAAAACACAAGGTTGGGTACTCAAACCAAGTGTAGAAATTGCGCGTTTACGAGATGTCTGGATCAAGGTCCAGGATAGTGTAAGCTTCTCAATGGGTTGTCGTGAATAGCATGTGGCTGATCGGTTTACTGACTTGCAGACAAGAGTCAATCACATTGCGCAATCCTAGCAGAGTCAACCATTCATTCACTTTTACACACATCAAATTTGCACTTCCAAACAATTTAACCAGACATTCCCTTTTCGACTTAGTCATTTAAGGACCTCTTTTGACCGAACAGAGACCCTTTAGACGATGACCCGAAATAGAAATGTCATTTAGTGCAAAGGTTGATGCAAAGTGTGGGTGTCGAGGTGAGTGAAGGTTGAGTTGGCGAACCAACCCGTTACCATAAGGCAACATCATGTAGTCTTGTATAAACTCATAATGAGTCTTCTTCATCAAGATGACCTGCAATTACACACAGGCCAACACGATCTCAACACCTCTCTGCCATCGATATGATCTCATCTGAAGTTCAATACAACGAACTTCATTTAGTTGAGAATAATACTACATAGATATAACTCCCTCTAAGTAGCCTCTCTAACCTCTTATCCGATCGGCTTTTAGGGATAGTCGTCTGAAGGAAGAGAAGTATAGAGCTAACGTCGCAAAAACTTTCTCCTTCAGACATATATAGACAAAATACCATCCGTCTTATATGAAGTAGAATCATAAGATTGACATCAGTCAATAGGTTAAGGTAGCAAAACATGTCACATGGGGTAACATTCCTTCTACCTCCACCTCAGTAGAATTAGGAAGTGGTCTGTTAATAATGAATCGATCTCTTTTCAGAGCTTTCACTGTTCCCTGTCTATCGAGAAGATTAAAAACAGTATGGTAGACTACTCGAGATCTACTCATCTTCACTCGCGACTGTTTGAGATAGGGCAGACCTCGAGGGCCTTGCTCTTCCTATTCACTGTCCTTCATTACATCAAAGTCAAGAGGTAATAAGGCAGGCGTCTCGGAGCCTCGCTCCTCTTACTACCACTGTTGTTTGTCATTCCAGTGATAAGACAGGCTTCTCGAAGCCTCGCTCCTCTTACCACACTAATCTTAGTAACTATAGTGGTAAGGCAGGCTTCTCGGAGCCTCGCTCCTCTTACTACACTAATCTTAGTTACTATAGTGGTAAGGTAGGCTTCCTGGAGCCTCGCCCCTCTTACCACACTAATCTTAGTTACTATAGTGGTAAGGCAGGCTTCTCGGAGCCTTGTTCTTCTTACCAAACTAATCTTAGTTACTATAGTGGTAAGGCAGACTTATCGGAACCTCGCTCCTCTTACCACATTAATCTTAGTTACTATAGTGGTAAGGCAGGCTTCTCGGAACCTCGCTCCTGTTACCACACTAATTTTAGTTACTATAGTGGTAAGGCAGGCTTCTTGGAGTCTCGCTCCTCTTACCACACTAATCTTAGTTATTATAGTGGTAAGGCAGGCTTCTTGGAGCCTCGCTCCTCTTACCACACTAATCTTAGTTACTATAGTGGTAAGGCAGACTTCTTCTTACCACATTAATCTTAGTTACTATAGTGGTAAGGCAGGCTTCTCGGAGCCTCACCCCTCTTACCACACTAATCTTAGTTACTATAGTGGTAAGGCAGGCATCTTGGAGCCTCGCTCCTCTTACCACACTAATTTTACACTGACGCACGGCTGGTTGGTAATAAGGTTGGCTTCTCGGAGCCTCGCTACTCTTATCACCGTCCTTGTCGTTCATTGCGATAAGGCAGGCTTTTTGGAGCCTCGCTACTCTTATCGCTTACTTTAGTTTACTCCCTTAGACGAACCCCTGTGTTTGAGTGTCACTGTGTATTGTCAGTCTATGTCACTGTGTATGTCACAGTCTGTTGTGTGTGTCACAGTGTTTCACTGTGTTTGTGTGTTTGTCACTGTGTGTCACTTGTGTATGTGTCATCGCGTGACCTTGTGCGTGTTTCACTATGGATGAGTGTTGGACATAGTGTGACTGTATGTCACGGTGTGGTCATGTATTTAGTGTCTGTGTGACACGGTGTCTATGTCGTGCGACATTGTGTACGTGTGTGGCCGTATATTTGTGTCACAATGTATGTGACCCTGAGTCTGTGTGTGACCCTGTGTATGTACCACAATGTCTGTGTCATCGTGATTGTGCGTGTGTCACAGTGTTTTCACTTTGTATGTGTGTCACTTGTATCTGTGTATTCACCGTGTATGTGTATGTGTGTCATTGTTTTCCCTTTGGGTGTGTATCTGTGTGTGTCACTTTGTTACTTATGTACGTGTCACTATGTGACTGTATGAATGTGTTTCTGTGTTTCCGTGTGTAAGTGTCACTTTGTGCTTATCAACTTGTCTATGTGTGTTGTCACTTTGGATGTCACAGTGTGTGTAACTGTGCATGTCACATTGTGACTGTCACCGTATGACTGTGCCTCTGTGGCATTGGTTCTCCGTCACCATTTGTATCACTATGTAATTTGTCACTGGGGGACTACCATCGTGTGATTGTGTGTGTATCTGTGTCAGAGTCTGTGTCACTGTGTATGTGACAGTGTCCGTGTCACCGTGTACGCCACCGTGTCCTTATCACCGCGTATGTCACAGTGTGACTATGTGTGTATGTATGTCACAGTTCGTGTCACTGTGTATGGGACAGTGTCCGTGTCACTGTGTATGCCACAGTGTCTGTATCACCGCGTATGTCACAGTGTGACTGTGTGTGTATCTGTGTCACAGTCCATGTCGCTGTGTATGTGACAGTGTCCGTGTCACCGTGTATGCCACAGTGTCCGTGTCACCGCATATGTCACAGTATGACTGTGTGGGTATGTGTCACTTTATGTGTGTGTGACTTTGTCACTGTGTGTGACTACGTCACCGTATGTCTGACTGTGTCACTGTGTGTGTGACTGTGTCACTGTGCATCTGTGTGAGTCACAGTATCTATATGTGTCACAACATCCGTGTGTGTGTGTCACAGCATCTGTCTGTGTTTGTCATAGTGTTTGAGTGTGTCAGTGTCTGTTCCACTGTATCTGTTCTACTGTGGGTTGCTGTGTACCACCGCGTATCTGTGTATCACTGCACACTATGTGTAACTGTGTCTTCTCTGTGTGTCTGTGTGTGTTTCTCAATGTGCGTCTCTGTGTCTGTGTTGCCGCGTGTGTGTCTGTCTGTGCACACGCAGCTGTTTGTGTATGAGTACGGGTCATCCGGCGGGATCCAGAGTGGCGTGCGTGTGAAGAGAGAGTTGTGTGGGTGCTGTTGCGCCATAGCCATCCGAAGTGAACTTGTTCCTGAACTGTGTTCTTGGCTACCATATCTCTGAGTTTAAGTGGGCGATTGTCGTCGGTTTGCTGCGCACATGTCTGCATACTTGTGAAGTGTGAAAGATAGCAAGTCTGATTTCACTAATAATAATAATAATAATAATAATAATAATAATAATAATAATAATAATAATAATATGCAAGGAAGATGAGTAATAGCAAACTTCAACAATCAAACAACACCATATACACAAGACCAGATAGTCGTGACCTTGAACCAACAGCAGAATTGCATCACGAGTCTCACCAAATAAGAGCACAACAAAAACTCATAATTAATAATGTTGGAATAGTATCATCATCATTATCAATGAAGAGCCAATATTGACATCCTATCTGGCACTCGGCGCCAAAACTACATATGGCAGATCCTATCTAGCCTATACTACGATGGTGGAGATTACGAAAACAACTTTCCTAAAGTACGAGCATATAGCGACCAATGTCGCACGCTTCCAGCATCAGGTATGTCTCTTGCCTCAATCCCCAACTCACAGCTGCCACATGTACCCAAAAACCAAAGTGCGACTCCTCCCCTTCCCTCTCTCTCACTCTTCCTCACTTTCACACACGATTTCCTTCTCTCCTTCTCTCTCACTCGCTCTCTCTTCGTGTACCAGGTACTAACCTCTGAAGGTGGCGTCTTGATGCAGGTACCTCGAAGACGAATCTGGATCTATGGCATCACAGGTAAGTCTCTCTTTGACCTCCCCCCACCTTTCTCCTTCTCCTTTTTCTTTTTCTTTTTCTTCTTTTTCTTCTTCTTCTTTTTCTTCTTCTTTTTCTTCTTCTTCTTCTTCTTTCCTTTCTACTTCTTCTCCCTCCTCTTACTTCTTCTCCTACTTGCGTCACCTGGCCTGCGACCGCGCTCACCATCTCCTCTGCTCCCCGCGCACCATCTCTTCCGCACCCCGCGCACCTATCCGGCTTTTTCCTATCGTTGGAAGTATGGTGAGGCTAGCCGCGATCGGAGTACGCACATACACACACCCTTGTGCACACACACTCCCATAGAAGTAGAACTGCACACTTTCATGTTTAGCGGTAGATTCATTCGATTTTGTTAATCTTATAGGTGAGAGTGCTATGGAGCAAGTCGCGAGATAGGGGGACTTACCTGTTTTCTCTCTCCCTATCTGCTTTGTCATCGGCATTATGATCCATAGTTCGCTGCTCCCTGCTCCGCGTACCAAGATCACGGCATGGAGGACACGACGGGCGTAAACGCTCCTTCCAACGAGTCGGGCGGACGACAGGTAAGTCGTCCTTTCCTCGTCTCTATCCTCCTCCTTCTTCTTCTTCTTCTTGTTCTTTTTTTTTTTTTTTTTTTTTTTTTTTTTTTTTTTTTTTTTTTTTTCCCATGTTATGTCGCTACTCCCCCTTTCCGTTGCTATCTCCATCGATCGTGCATCCTCCTCCTTGCATCCTCGCGTTCCCCTTCGCCCTCGCACGTGCCATCTGCCTTGTGCTCATCGTCGATCATGCAACCGCGCATCCGTAGTCGACTGTGCGCCTGCAACGCGCGGCTTCTCTCCACACAAACTCGCTTCCCTTAGCATCCTTCGTCGTCGTCTCCCGCACACACACGAGCGCACTACCCCCCCTCACTAACAACAGAAAAAACCTGAGTAGCACGGCGAACGTGTTCGCACCCCTCCATATTCACGCGAACAGGTGGCGAACATGTTCGTGCGAACAGGTCACGAACATTTTTTTTTTTCGTAAAAAAAAAAAAAAAAAAAAAAAAAAAAAAAAAAAAAAAAAATTTTTTTTTTTTCATTTTTTTTTTTCGTAAAAAAAAAAAAAAAAAAAAAAAACGGTTTTTGATTTTTAACTCATGATTGGTTGAGAATTTGAACATAAATCCAAGGCAAAAGTTGCTTGTTTTATTATTTTACATAACATATATGTTTTTCAGAAGTTTTTGAGAACTTTTTTTTTTATATATATTTTTTATGTTCGCGTTTGGAGGGTATGGGGCGCTTGTTTGCGTTCGGGCGAACATGTTCGCGTTCTCCTCCGAACGCGAACACGGTGTTACGTAGGAAAAAACGTTGTGTTGATTTTTAGGTTTTGCCAACGTTAATGTTCAACAGCAACGTTTTATAGAAACATTGCCACAAAAATATACGTTTCCAACTTGCATTATCATTTACTCAACGTTGATGTGAGTGTACGAACATCGTTTTTTACATATCGATAATATTGAAAAAACAAAGTTCAATGTTGCTTAAACGTTGATAATATGCATGAATCAACAAATACATTTTAGGATCTTGTTTATGAATATGATATGACGGAAAACTCGTATAAGTTGCAAAATAGTGCACGTCATCCAATTACGTGTCTCAACATATGTGTACGAAAAAAATATAGAATACTACTAACTTGTCGAAGAGGTGGTCGCACTTTTAATTTGTTTAACCGTGTTATGCTAATCATTGATATCACATGTTCGACAAGTTGTCGACAATTACATTAGCGTGAGCGTGAAAACATGGATGGTATCTGGTCTTAATCTCTTTGGTCTTTAGTGTGAACTTCGTGTGATCTCATGTATGCTTGAGGTGTGAATATGTGCGCTCACTGGTGTTGAACTAAGAGGTTCATTGCAAATCATTAAGGGAAATACGATTTCGATCTCCAAGCATGCTATAACTTGCTAATTTGACTAATAGGATGTGAAGGGAGGACGCTATGTAGTAAGGCTAGAGATCTCGAGATAACCAGAACTATCATTTTTTTGTTCCTCCTCCCCATATAATGGAGGGGAAGTGTCAACTTGTAAGATGATCATGATGTGATGTATTCTTTGCCTTTCTGATGGGATAGCAACCCGGAAGGGGTAGGGGTAGCCACCCAGATGGGAAGAGTGGGAGTTATGACCGAAAGGTCGTATGTACGTGTGCTTGTGTTTGTTTGTCTGTATGCTCACGTGTGTGTGCTCGTGTGTGTGTGTGTGTATGTGTGTGTGTGTGTGTGTGTGTGTGTGTGTGTGTGTGTGCGTTCGCTATACACATCTCTAAAAAAAAACGGATGATTGTGTCACTGTTCCTTCTGACTTTCACCGACTCATCAGACTTGCCTGGACAGACGGTCTGCCCAGGATGCATTTGAATGATGGATCAGAACTCACCAAGTAGTCCAGAGTTAGCGATACTCTTAGAGAAGTGCTCGACTTCACACACCCTAGTACCCTGCAATCCGAGCAGACAGTTGGTCCAAACCCTTGATAAGAATGGCAGTAAGTCTCAGAAACTAATCTCTCACAGACACTAAAACCCTGTCAGATCTCCTGTTTGATCTTGGGATGTGGATGCGTGTGTGTGTGGGGGGGGGGGGGTGTCGATGTGTGTGTGTGTGTGTGTGTGTGTGTGTGTGTGCTGTCTCTTATACACATCTAGATGTGTATAAGAGACAGGTGTACGTGTGCTTGTGTTTGTTTGTCTGTATGCTCACGTGAGTGTGCGTGTGTGTGTGTGTGTGTGTGTGTGTGTGTGTGTGTGTGTGTGTGTGTGTGTGTGAGAGAGAGAGAGAGAGAGACGTCAAAAAAGCTGTCTCTTATACACATCTAGATGTGTATAAGAGACAGGAAAGATAGAGAGATTCGTGTTTTTCTTTTCTTCTCAAAAGTAATTTCGTTACGTGGGAATGGACAGAAGGAGTAAGTGAAAATTGAAAGTGTAAAAAGGGAAATGCACAGAATGAGGGTGGAAAAACAAAAAGGGGGAGCTTTTGTGAACATCCTTGTCAGAACCTGATCAAGGTGAATGTGATCTGAACTGAACTACTAGGGGAGCTTGAAACCAAATTATTAGAGTCTTTTTTCCTTTATTAGTTCTATCTCGTGTTCCACGCTACTGCACTTATGCGTTTTGCCGCTCTCCCTCTCTGTGCCCCCTCCCTCCACTTCACTCGATCTGACCTCTGGTTGTTTGTTGACTGACTCTTTGTCGTATTCCATCTCTGTGTTGCAGAACAACATTCTCAATCACACTGATGTGTGTTGGATTGAACATGTGCATATTTCTTTATCTGAAGGTGTGGTTGAAACATGTCGTAAGGACATATGAGGACTAGAACATTGTTGCTCCCGGCGCTATTCCAGTAGTAACTGTCCTTGGGGTCGTCAACTTTGCCTTGTGAGTTTTTCTGACTCGGACAATCCCCCTTTCGTAAGGACAGATGAGGACTAGAACATTGTTGCTCCCGGTTATATGCCAGGCAATTTCGAGTAGCAACTTTCCTTGGGGTCGTCAACTTTGCCTTGTGAGTTTTTCTGAATCGGACAATCCCTTCTCGACCGTCTCTCCAACTTCATCCCTCTTCCATCGTCTTTCCTCCATCCCTCCCCTTCGTTCTCCTCCTCCTCCTCAATCCTCCCTTGTCATCGATCTCCTCTTCCCTCCGTCGTTGTCCTCGCCGTTCCTCCTTCATCATCAGTGTCATCCTCCCTCCAACCTTCTCCTTTCCCCTCGTTTCTCCTCCATTCCCTCCTTTCTCCTCCATTCTCTCTCATATTTCTCCCATATCTCATCCTCCTTTCTGAATACTAAATTTTCTCCACATCTGATCAAATTGTAGTAAGCACCCTAGGCTGGCCGCAAGTAGGTGCCGCCTCCGTAGAATGGGCCAGGACTAAAGATACCGGGCTCTTAGAAGCTGAATGAGGAAAAAATGGACCCTCCAAGAAGAGGGTTGAGTACGAACTCTGACGGACAAGGTACGTATGATGGGACAACATGAAGGGGCTCCGAAAAAAACTAAGAGGTGTATAGGAAAAAAGTCAAAAGGATAAATTTTCAATTCCAAATTGGGACTGGTGTGGTATATGCACTTGTGCATGCTTTTCTGTAACTTTAATTACTGATTGTTTGTATGTATGTGTGTATGTACTTCTCTCTCTCTCTCTCTCTCTCTCTCTCTCTCTC
>BFEA01000186.1:1662566-1679423 GCA_003427395.1 Chara braunii
GGTTACATTAGGAAGACATTTAAACAATGGGCGGACAAAGAGCGGGACCACTAGGGGGAATGCGCACTGTGTGTGCGTTTCTGTGAGAGAGAGAAAAATCGTTAGAGTGGAGGTCGCCTTTTAATCAATAAATAAATGTTTCGATAGATAGATAGATAGATAGGTAGATGGATAAATAGATAGATAGATAGATAGATAGGTAGACACGTAGATATTATATAAATTGGGAACTCGTGACAAAGACAGATAAACATATATGTTAATGACAGTTAAAAAGCGAGATTTTCGCAGGTATTCGAATTTTAAGAACTCAAACTTTATACGACTTTTAATCGGTATAATATTTGTTTATAATTTTAATATTTTTTGTCGCCGTTTGCTTATCAGGAGTTTTTGGAAAGGGAAATAACATAAGAAAGTGCACCTTCCTCATTTCGAACATGTCTTCTAAAGGGGTTTCAGAGATATCGTTTAGGTGCGGCGGGCAACCATATATACAATTGATGACTATTGTTGACGAAGTTATGGGTAAATGGGTAGAGGGAAATGATTCGTTGCCATCACAGGGAGACCTTCGATATTTTCTCGAAGGTGTTCGCCATCTCGCGGAAGAGGGTCAAAAACATTTAGATACTTATTATACAACACTTCGAAAGCTAGAGAATGAAAATGAGATGTTAGGAGATGACATTCAATTTATGAACGACTAAATGAAAGAGCGTAACGTACATCTCAAACATTGGGAGAATCGAGTGTGGAAAAAAAATTTGGAAAAAGTAGGCGTTTTGAAGCCTTCCGTGCGTTGTGATGGAGGACCGAAAGAAGGTGATCGTCAAATAGATAAGCCGGAGTGTTCACCGTGTCTTCATGTCTACAAACATGGTACGAGTACGTCTTCTCCTCGTCGGAATTCGACTTTGACACCTTGCATTGAAGAACATTTGTGTATCTTATAAGGATGTTGGCCTAGCAGCGAAGAGGAAACTCAAGAAAGCGTTTTTGATCAAGAGCCAAAAAAAAAAAGATTTACTTCTTTATTCCACAGATACTCTTCAACATTTTAATCGTCTCTTAGATGTTGATACTTCAGCGGTCTCAACATCCTTTTTTCGAGAGACTTCTCACGAAATCAACTTGCGGGATAGGACGATAGATCTCATAGAAGCGTTGAAGGTATATGTTGCGCAACAATGAGGTTAAGGAGCAGAACATCTCATTTATCATCGTTCCTTTCCCTTTTGTCGTTATTTATGTATTTTTTTTTTCCATATATATATATATTTTTATTAGATCTCTCTCTCTCTCTCAGTATTTGAATTCATGTTTTTCCTCTATAGATAAGATTCAGATGATTGACATGTTTTATCCTATATTTTGTTTTTCCATCCTCTTAATTTTTTAATTGTGATTTTGGTGGGCAGGACTTTCACCAACTGTGATCGCACATTTTTCGATGTCTGGTGGGTTATCCGTTCAGCCAATAGATGTGCGTCCATTTTGTGAAGCACGTGGTTGTCCTCGTTGTATTCCTATTTCTAAGAATGTAAAGAAGCATCGACCACTTACGTACAAAAATGAGGTTGTCAACTGGGAGTCCGGATGCTTACAACCTGGGAAGTATGAGGACAATTTTTGCTATGCCTTTAATTGTCGTGAGGGTTGGGTGTCTCTGGGCACAATCCCAGAGAAGGGTTATTTCATGTTCACATATTGCATTGTCTTGGATCGTGTCGTCCGGATGAATCCAGATGTTACATATGGGGAAGGATTGATGAATGTGGCTGCTCGAATTCATCAATTCTTACATAAGAAAGGAATGTTGAGACTCAATGAATTTTTTTATGACACACTCCAATCGCAAGTGAAATGAACTTTGGGAAATACACCGGTGGAGGAAGTACCCGCTGAGGACTTCAGAAGAGACCCTCGATATGGGTGGGTGCCATTTGAAATACCTTTCAAGGGTCCCAAGGTAGTTATTAAGGTATTTGATCTTGCGAGGAATACTTGGGAGGCTGTCTACAGTGGTGGGGAATTGTTGTCCATAAAATTTGTTAGAAATCAGGATTTGAATTGGTATTTTCCGAAACCGGAAAACGATTTTGTCATGAGAGAGTTTTCTGAATGTCATCTGTTTTCCGATCTTCGTGTCAGCATGTCTGACGCACAGGGCAAATGTGATCGTTATAATTCCTTACTGGATTGTGCGTGAGACCCTCTCACTCGTTCTAAAGAGGATGAGATCAACAGTGATGTTTCTAAGAAGATCGTAGACCGTAACAGGTTTGATGATGCGAACAAAAATTGGGGCTATCATGTTAATTGGGTTGAGCGAAAGTTACATCCAACGAAATTGGACGATGGCAGCTTGCGGGGACAACAACTTTTGGATACCACTTGGTTACATCCCTCTAGTGTTATTGGACCATTTTTATTTCCTTGTGTTTTTTTTGAAGGTCTTGTTGTCTAATCCATCAGAAGGCGATATTCTTGTATGTGAAAAGCATGCAAGTGAATGCTTGGAGAAAATCCCTAAGGCTCAAAGATAAATGTTTAGTGGCGCATACGATGACTTGTTTGATGATAACTTTTGGAAAGTCATTGGCTCTTCTGATTATTCTCCATAGGGAGACTCCATTGACAAAATTCTTCCAGACAATGTGAGGAAGTCGACATTTTTCTGATGGGTGTCGTTGGTATGTCCTATAAGTTTTGAGGATTCCAGATTTCATTTGACGTTTTATGATCCTCTAAATATTCCTTTCGACTTGACATATGAAAATGGTCTGCTAGTGTGCATTCGACCACCTCGTATGCAGAATGCCGAGTTGAGGAACATTTTGCCATAGTTGGGAACCAGTCGACAAACATCGGAGTTTATGAGTTGCGAGAGACCGATACCTCCAGTGTTTTCCAAGAAACCTGAAACGAAAAAAAAAAAAGAGGAGAAAAGTTCCGGGCATGGCCGCTCTCCAAGAGGTCAGACAATTGCAGAAAATTGATCTTCCGGTGTTTCAAAAAATATCATTCTATCGTTTGGTTCGTGAGATCACTGAAGACTTCAAGGAAGACTTGCGTATGCAACTACTTGCTCTTCTAATATTGCAGAAAGCCTTGGAGCATTGGCTTGTTCAGATATTTGAGGATGCAATCACTGTCGCATCTTGTGCAAATCGAGTGAAAGTTATTCCGAAGGATATGCACACTGTCATTGTTTTACGACGTGATGGATTTTCAAGCGAATTCCACGGCAAGGTTCCCTTTCCTAAGATGCTGAGTTTTGAGAGGAAGAAAGTGCAGAATGCTGCAAGAAGAAAGGCGAAGATGCCCACAAAGTCTAATTGAACAAGTTAGATAAATTTTGCATTTCCGTTAAAAACAAAAGGAATTCTAGTATTCTCCGGAGATACTTGTGTTCAGCAAAAACAATGTAGGTTGTGTGGTGGTACTCGATGTTGAACTTGGTGTTAATGAGGAAGTTTTCATTTGAATAGGAAGTTCAGATCTGCACACTAGCTATACGATATGTAGAGCGCCGTTTATACAATTTTCGCAAGTTGTTGACATTTAGGATGATGATACAGTATAGTCTAGTACTTTAAAGCGGTGTGACACGTTTTGACGCAGACAGCAAGCACAAATATGTACAATTGCCATAGTAGATTTACAGCGGTGTTCTAAGTGGTTAGAAAACGTGTTTTTGTTTTGGGAAACACTTAGATGCTTGATGTATAATCCTAGTAGAAACTTGTGGAGTGCGCGGTAACAGAATATGAATAAACTTGCTGTTGTATGACGAGTTTTGAAGTGTGCATAAGTCACAGGGGATTCAGAGTGGTATTGCTTGTATTTGACTCCTTTGCGAACATCTTTGCAACGTAATACAACATATTATGCAGATCTGTTTTTGACAATGTGTAGAGCGGAGTCGTTTAACAATGTTTGTCTTTACAATGCTTCAAAAATTTTCAAGACTTAACCGCCACAAATTTTAATAATGAAACCTCAAAAGTTTGTCTTGGCTTTAATGCTTATACTTGGTAATCATCTTATTATTTTTTCATTTCAATGCTCGTTTTGTGTGTAATGTGTTTTTCCTTTCATAGTTTTTTTCAAACCTTCACACATAATGAGGGACCATGAGAGAGAGAGAGAGAGAGAGAGAGAGAGAGAGAGAGAGAGAGACATGAAAGAGGTGGTCCCACTAACAATGAACTTGAACAATGGTAAGCTACGTAGTATGAGTGTGAGTGTGTGTGTGTGTATGTGTGTGTGAGAGAGAGAGGGGGGGGGAGAGAACATCTCTTCGACGGACATTGCGTTTGTGTGAGGGTGTGTATGTTTGTATGTGTGTGTGTGTGTGTGTGTGTGAGAGAGAGAGAGAGAGAGACGTCAAAGAGGTGGTCACACTAAACAATTGTAAACTACATAGTATCACCACCTCTTCGATGAGCAATATGAGTATGGTGTGTGCGTGTAAGAGAGAGAGAGAGAGAGAGAGAGAGAGAGAGAGAGAGAGAGAGAGAGACGTAAAAGAGGTAGTCCCACTAACAATGCACTTGAACAATGGTAAGCTACCCTGTGCGACCACCTCTTCGAAGAGCATTATTCGTTTGTGTGAGTGTATGAGTGAGTGAGAGAGAGGGAGAGAGAGAGAGACGTCAAAGAGGTGGTGGCACTAACAATGTACTTGAACAATTATAAACTACATAGCGTCACCACCTCTTTGACGAACGATGTGAGTGTGTGTGTGTGTGTGTGTGTGTGTGTGTGTGTGTGTGAGAGAGAGAGAGAGACAAAAAAAAAAAAAAAAAAAAAAAAAAAAAAAAAAAAAAAAAAAAAAAAAAAACGTCAAAGGGGTGGTCGCAATAACAATGCACTTGAACAATGGTGAGCTATATAGTGCGACTACCTCTTCGACAAGCATTATGCGTTTGTGTGAGAGTGTGTTATAGAAAGAGAGAGATATAAAAGTGGTGGTCGCACTAAGAATGCACTTGAACAATAATAAGCTACGTATCGTAACCACCTGTTCGACGTGCATTGTGCACGTGTGTGAGTGTGTTTGAGAGAGAGAGAGAGAGAGAGAGAGAGAGAGAGAGAGAGACGTCAAATGGGTGGTCGCACTAAGAATGCACTTGAACAATGGCAAGCTACATAGTGCGACCATCTCTTCGACGAGCATTATGCTTTAGTGTGTTTGTGTGTGTGTGTGTGTGTGTGTGTATGAGAGAGAGAGGGAGAGAGAGAGAGAGAAACAGACGTTAAATGGTGGTCGCACTATAAATGCACTTCAACAAGTTAAGCTACATAACGTGACCACCTCTTCCACGAGCATTGTTCGTGCGTGTGTGTGTGTGTGTGTATGTGAAAAATTGTCTGACAAATTAAATATATTGTGTGTTTTTACGAAAATATAATATCTTATATGCGTCGTATAATTTTTTTTTTTTTTTTTGTATAAATATAAAGTTCATTCACATCTATATAAAGATATGGATATGACGTCTGACTAATGCAGAAGAGCATGCGGCATAGTCCTCAAGTATGCAAAAAAACGTGACGACTGGAAGAACGAAGATGAGTTGAAGATGTTGAAGGATCGCATACCTTCCTACTTCGATGCGCGTGTTGATATTTCAAAAACGTTGGAGAGGAATGTCGAGATGATTCCTCATGTATTAGCTTTCCTTGACAAAATGAAGAATGATTTATTACGCAAAGTAACGGGTGTGTCAGCCACAGGATGCGAAGTCATATCTCATCAGTTTAAGGATCTGGAAATGTGGCTTTTCAAAGAAGAAGACATCACTAAGGAGAAAACACGTGTGGGTGAAAGTTATGACGAACGATGCTGGAAAGGGAACGTCAAAGCAAAGGCGGTAACTCATGATTATTTTTTAAATAATCAGGAAGACGTTTTAAAGATGATAGTTGTTGACATGTTCGTTGTCGTGAATTTATGACAGAAATGTCAGAAAGAGTCTGTGCATTCAGTTTGCGAGTTACCATAACTGTTGGTCGATGGTGAAGAGTATATTTTACTTTCACAATATATTTGAGGATCTCGCAATGTGACTTTTCAAAGAAGAAGACGTCACTAAGGAGAAAACACGTGTGGGTGAAAGTTATGACGAACGATGCTGGAAAGGCAACGTCAAAGCAAAGGCAGTAGCTTATGATTATTTTTTAAATAATCAAGAAGACGTTTTAAAGATGATAGTTGTTGATGTGTTAGCTATGGTGAATTTACGACACAAATGTCAAAAATAGTCTGTGCATTCAGTTTGCGAATTACCATGCCTGATAGCCGATGGTGAAGAGTATATTATACTTTCATGGTGGATGGATTTGTTGCCATCAACGAGACGTGGACAGTTTTCTTTTACTTTGTTGGTCCATGTGATTGAGACATTGGAAGCAACGCACGGTTTGTTGGCTGTTGATAAACTAGGCTGCATGGATGATACATTTTCGTCAGCGCCAGAAGACGCTTTGGTGAACACATTAAATTTGTTAGCGAAATCATTCCATTCTGTTGATTTGTCAACTGTTGTCAACGAACTTTGGGAGTCAATGCAATTGGAGTGTGAAAAAATAGATGTTTTTTACAGTTCGACAACAAACTGGGATGCTGAAAATTATATGAATGAGAACAGTGGTGGGATTCAGCAGACAGATCAAGAAACACCTTTAGCATGTGTCGATTTTGCTATTCAATATAAATTCAAGGGTCCGGTAGCCATGGAACTTGCGGATGTCGAGGGAGGAGGAGAAAATTGTGGTGCAGATGACGAAGACGGCAACGATGAAGAAACGCTCGGTGATTTTTGGTATGCGCATGCTGACAAGTGTTCAGATCCTGAAAAAAAATGGTGTCTAACAATTTTGCGACTTGCGTCAATATTTGTATTTTGTCCACCATCGATGCTCGTCGTTTGCACGGACATTTCATGTGAAGGTCATTTGCAATTCAATTTTTTGTCAGCACTGTCTTTCCTCCATCCCAAAGGAAGGGATCTTTCAAAAGGAGGAAAAAAATGGAATGTGTTAGTTAATCGCAGCTTAGTCATTTCTGCGTCGAAGGATTGCGATGGGGCATTAAGACTTCTCATACAAGGAGGAGAGTTTGTTTCTCGTGGTATTGAGACAGGAAGAAACGCTTTGGAGAGTTGTTCGATGATGCGATTTTTACATGGTGTCAGGGACGACGAGTTGAAGGATGAATTTGAAAAGGGTAGCGTTACTGGCGGCACTCAGAAAAAACAGAGGGGGCAAGATTAGCAACGAAGAGCGGTTGTGACATAGGTTTACAAAAGAGAAGTTTGAGGAGTATGAGAAGAGAGACACATATGTTTTGATCAGAAGACAATGTCTGAAGTATGCATTCTTGAAACTCTACTGATGGTTTCATGTTACTCTTATTTGTGTTTAATGTGAAGACATCGAGTCGTGTTCATGTTGTGTTGTACAAATTTTTGTCATTCGGTAAACAATTTGTACATTTTTTGTTAAAGGTTGTCATAAAAAATAAGATGTGTTTTTTTCTCTTCTCTTCTGAGCGTGAATAATTTCTTGTATCGATCGACTGTTTGTTTTACAGAAAGATGAAGTATTGCTTTGAACTCTTCAGTTGTATGCGATGAAGGCATATTCGGATAAATATCTGTCAAAGCCTTAATCATGACTTGGCGATGCTCGGATGGTTTACGTGTGAAGAAATGTTTGCACACTTCTTCTATTTCTTTCCTCGTTGCACAGACACTCCTACACTCTCCAAGACTCTCAAGTATGCTCTCTATATTTCTGCATACCATTACACCACAATCATTGTAGTTACGTTGTTGTTGACAATGTACACTATCAATGAACTTCACGCCTTCGCTGACAATTTCATTCCAAGCCCGCTTCAACCGTTGTGCAGTGATGTCGACACCTTGTGCGAACATTGTTGCCATGTGCTCGTAGAACAGGTACACCATCGATGGATCAAAATTCGGTCTCCCCAAATTCGCTTTAGAGTCCATGTGGAATATTGCGTACGTATCTTAGCGAGTCAGATCTGGGTCCTCCAACAGTTCATCAATGTCGATGAATATCAGAACCGTGTAATGATTTTGAAGATCGATTCGAGCTATAACTACCTCGTTCTCCCACAATGTTGACACTCCCTTCCTTCTCGTTTTATAAATGTCTTTTACGACTTCGACATCGGGAGGGCAACTGACATCCACATCGTTGTGTGTGTTATATATCTTGCTATACCACAACATTGATGCCACTTCCATGCTCAAAAGATTGTTGCCTAGTTTCATTACTGATTCGTATACATATTAACTGTAAAAGTCAATAATATTTGTAGTCAACCACCTCGTCGGTCCCAAGCACTCAACATCTTCCATCCTGATAATGAAAGACTCTGTGTGGGAGGAACGTCACTTGAAAGAAAAATATTTTATAACTATAGTCTCACTTAGAAGTGGTAACGTTCGATCCTCAAACCGAAGATGTTCATCCTCATCAATGTCTTGCGACCCTTTGTCCACATCAACTGCAATGTTTGATGAAATTTTTTCACATGCAGGTGAACATACAAGACTCGTACTTCCCAAGTTTATTTCCCCGCTTTTCTCGTTTTGTACCCTTCTTTTAATATCATTTATCATTTTTCCATCATTTGTTATATCGATGTCCACCATCTCCGCTTCTGTTTGAAGATAATTATCATCCATCATTTTCGACACCTTCCCACTGTCATTCATATGATCTTCCACCTTCTCTGGTATATCATTTAATGTGACGCTCGATGACATCCTCACCTTCTTAGTTGTATATTCTATATAATGCTCCATGTTACACGACACTTGGTTCTCCGCAGTCATTGTATGCTCGTCATCGACTCTTGGAGCGTGTACATATTCACAGGCTTGTTGTGAACCACTTGACCTCTTTCCGACATTTTCACGCATACGCGCTCCGAGTGCACTTGGAGCTAAATGAAGAGGTAAAAGTCCCCAAGCGTCAACTGATAAGCTCAACAGAAGACGACGATACAATTATTTGATCTCTTCTTCTGATAACATATCATCCTGAACATTGGATGTTGCCCTCATGTTTCTCTCCTTTATCTCTCCCACACATTTCAGATTTCATCATTTTCCTCTTTTTAATACACCACAATTTAACTTTTTCTTCCCCTTGTCCGTTTTCGCTGATTTGTTCTCTTTGTTCAGGTGCGAATTCTGTTGTTCTCGACTTTCACTTGTTGAATGTTCCTCCTATCGTTGAGCCTTTTGATCTGCACTTTTACGAACGACTTGTAGAAAGTTTTCAAGCCTTCAATCATAGATTCGAATATTCCATGGTCTACAGTATGCATCATATCCGGTTGCAGTGCAATGTGGTAATCAAACATGATATCGTTGTTGAAACGACTTTGATAAAAACCCCAAAGACCATTAACAGGTATGTCGTGGTGCATTCGTCATTCTTTGGCGAGATCTAACGCTTGATCACGCATTGACACATCTAAATCTTGATGAATGTGATGCAAAACATTGCGATCCGCATTCTCTGTTCTCAATAATTCGCTGCAATCAATGTGCTCGTGAAGTTTGTTTGTAGGCACTATGCACATGGGACACCGTTCGTTTTTCACGAGTGACAGGAGACATCTTTCACGATGATCTTGTATATAATTTAACAACACAGGATGAACCGTTATATTTCCGTATCGTGGTAGATGCATTTGCATTCCATCATAGGAAGCTGTTTTTTCATCCTCGAAGATGATCGAAAGATTTTTGTGAAAAAGACAACGCTTGCGACGAACGAACGCAGGCGCCCGACTTGTCCATCCCTGAATGTGAAGAAGAGGATGTAAAATTGGGAAGTAAGCAAGCAGGGTTGCTCGGTCGGGTCTACCAACAATTGATAACATCAAAGGATAGGCGATGGTTTTCATGCAACCATCAACGTGAGTTTTGTCTGAATACAAAGTAAATGGCATAATATATCTATTTTGTCCATTCTCATCTAAACCTTTTTCGTTTCTAATAACATTTTGTGCGTACCTCCAAAATTTCGCGGATCTTGCGTTTGTAATCATCAACTCATCGTCATCGACTATCGCATCTGCTTCGAGTATGTAATCAACATCATTGTTATTGCATCTTCAATAAGATTCTTAAATGTGATACCTCATTTACGTCACCATAAACGAGTTGTTGCCTCTACAGGTCAACTATCGTCCCTCAACTCTGTTTCATTCCATGATGCGTCACCAGATATACCTTCAAACCACTTCTTAAAAGTACGACAATTTTTGTACTTTAATTGACTACCATTAAAACGGGGCTGACAAATGACGGGTAGTAAAGCATCTATATCTCCATTTGATAAACCAAGTCCCCCTCTTGCGGAACACAATACAACTGCGAGCTCAAAATTTGATGAATATTTCTCACCAGGAATACCATCCTCAAGAAGTATGAAATCGTTTTCTTCATTCTCATCATTGCATCCAGAATCATCAACATTCATTTTATTATTTTCATCATCATCATCTGAAAGTTCAACATCGATCTGTTGTTGGCGAAACTGAGCTTGATTATGTATAGTTTCACCCGTACATCCTCTTTACCTGTAAGACTCCATTGTCCTTCTGCATCTAAACCTGCGTCCACAGTCCAGACATGGCTCCATTTTGTGTCCACTGACGGTCACGACCCGCAAAATGTATGTTGAAATAATCTTGATTATCACTCATAACTCGACGCAAGAGAACAAGAACGACCTAAACTCGAAGCCTCACTGGAGGAAGGTGAGGTGACATCTGCCCGCATTGTAACAAAAATAGGGAAAAATTAATAATAATATATATGAATACAAAATAGCGAAATAAAAATCAACATGGTGAGTGGTTAGGTGTGTAAAAACCAAGGAGAACAAACTGGAAAAATATTTTGTGTTTTATTTATAGGTACATATCTAATAACTGATGTGATATTTATGTTGCACTGCATGTTATTGTTATGCAGACGAAAACAGTGTAAAAAAATTGGACGGAGAAAAAAGAGTGAACAATATAATCAACAAACTTTTGAGAGATATTTATAGATAAACAGCACGATAACAAACAAAGGCCAAGGAGTGGAGACCGGCTCGAGATATCACAACATCAACGAGGTTATGGCTTGGAAGAGGAAGAACGACCATACAAGACATATGCTCAAAGATTAGGAGGTGAAGGTGAAACCAACATCGACAAAGACATGCAAATAGGAAAACGCGACTGCAGAGTTTCAAGAGACGGCAAAGACGAATTGTGGCGGAGAAATATGATTGAGATGCATGGCGAAGCAAGCAAGCGTAAATTTGATTGCCGTAAAAAAAAACGCATCATGAAAACTACATTTGCAGACGAAAAAGAGCTGCACACAAGTTTCTCATAGTCTCGGGCAGCGGTTGCAACCAGTCAGAGTACCACGGGCTCTGCCGCAACGGCATGTCACACACCCTATGATCTGGATAGCGATGACCGCGCTACCTGCACTGAACCAGTTTTCCATGGAAACAACGAACCTGACGAGGCAGGGGGCATCCACCAAAAGGTGGGGGTTGAACAGGAGATGCACTGCTTGAGGCAGCTCCTGTACAGGCACGGCGGGGGATGATGATCCTTCACAATATACCTTCCCAAGGAAAGCAGTCGAGCTGACTCGAGCAGAGTGATGACGATTGATGATATGGGGACTAACCACAACCTGACCCCCTCTGTGTTGTCGGGGGCTGCCGCTCGTGAAATGAAGCACCACGGGAAAGAAGACATGCAATGCAAGGAGAATGAGGTACACTGGGTTGATGATGGGACACAATGCGGTTGTGATGATTTTTCTGTCCCCAAATATGTGTTAACAACAACGATAGTATATAATAATTATCTATAGGGCGGTGTTGTGCTTTTCATGTTGATCGAGCAACGATAGTCGTACTTGCAGGGGATGGGTTGATAAATGAAATTATGCTCCACTGGGGCGTGTTATTGGCCGTAACTTGCACCGCACTGTTGAGGAAAGGGGATGGTTATCATGCTTTACCCCCATTACTGTCTGTGGTGGAGGGTTTACTTGACGCTTCGTGGAACGCTTCCCATTGTTGGAGTTTACAACATGGTAGATCCGCTCGCACCCTTACAATGTTCTGAAGATTTTTTGGCTGGCATTAAGTAAGGGGTTCTTGTCAACAACTTGATATACGGTTGAAATGACCCGTACCCATGTGTGCTTTGCGTTCGTTGTCACGGTCCCTGCCCGCCCGCCCCCATCCCAATTCCGCATACGTTTTTCGAATTTTGACAACAAATACAATTTTTTATCCACCTGTTAAAAAAAAAATATTAACACAAATTTTCTCCCGAATTTTCATCCAATTTCACCTCCCAAATTTTTATTTTTTTCCCACCTGTTTAATTTTTTTTTTTTTTTTTTTTAGCAGTTAAACCACTAGTACCTCTGCTAGTGTTGAGAAATTAGGAAAAAGTGGTTGTCCCCAAAGAGTTCGGAGGTACTAGCAACCTCAACATCACTTATATTCCCGAATTAAAAAAAAAAAAAAAAACAAAAAAAAAACATCGGTATAGGACGTGAAGGAGATGTGCTCACATTATTACTCACAGTTTCATTTTATGTCTCTTTGTGCTCATTTTGTATATTCGTGATCCTTTTACCATGCCCTGACAACGAGGAAGGAGCATTTCAAGGACAGCTGACAGTTTGCAATGGACGGGGCAGTCTTACCTGTACTGCTGATTCTGTATCCAGCTGCTTTCACGTGCAAAGAGTTTTTTTTTTTTTTTTTTCCTTCTTAGTTTTTGTTTCTTCTGCCGTGCTCTACGGACAGCTGATACTTTGAAATGGACGGGGCATTCTTACCTGTACTCCTGATTTTGTATCGAACTGCTTTCACATCCAAAGAGTTGTTGATTTTTTTTTATTTTTATTTTTTTTCTTCTGTCGTGCTTGAGCAGATTCTACGGACAACCGACACTTTGCGATGGACGGGCCATTCTCACCAGTACTCTTGATTCTGTATCCAATTGCTTTCACATCGAAAGGGTTGTTGTTGTTGTTGTTGTTTTTCTAGTTTTTTTTCTTTTTTTTTTACTGTCGCGATTTCAGCAGGGTTGTAATGCCCTTTCAGGGGCACTACTCTCACATTTATCCAGAATCTGCATTCGGCTGCTTTCACAACTCTAGCATTGTTGCTTCTTTTTTTTTTTTTTGCCATTTGCGAAGAGAAGCACAAAGGTCCCACAATGGGACCCGAACTCTGTAGCTTTCGGTGCACAGCGAAATTCAGGGTTGGCAAAAACAGGCTCGGAGGTACCAGTGGTTTAACAAGCACATTAGGATGTCCTTGTTGAATCTTCATGCCCCCTCTCTAACATGGTTCCTCTTCTTTATTCAAATTATTCTTTCATCATAGGAAACGAAAGTAGGTGGCCTGCAATTGTTACACCTACATTCATAGGTTCCAACAACTCTCTGGTGTTCAGAAAAAAAAATTGATGTGTCTGTATTATGTGACGCATGTTCCCACCAAAATCTAGGGGACAGGTTACGTCTCTGGTGGAAATGTGTGATTCCTAGGGGGGTTTGATGTTACTAGAGACACTAAGTAAAACCCGAAAACCCCGAAGTTTGTTTCGGTAACCAAACACCGAACCTAGGGTCGAATGCAACTCTTTAGAGACACTAAGTAAAAGTTGAAAACCCCCAAGTGTGTTTAAGTAATGAAACATCAAATCTTGGCTCGGATGTTACTGTCTAAAAAAACTAAGCAAAACTCGAAAACCACGAAATGTGTTTCGGTAACGAAACACTGAACCTTGTCTCAGGTGTAACACACTAGAGACACTAAGTAAGATCCGACAACCCCGAAGTATGTTTCGGTAACGAAACACCGCACCTAAGCTCGGATATAACACAATAGAGACACTGAGTAAAACCCGAAAACCTCGAAGTGTGTTTCTGTAACGAAACACCGAACCTAGGCACAAATGTAACTCTCTAAAAAAACTAGGTAAAACCCGAAAATCCCGAATTGTATTTCGGTAACGAAACACCGAACCTAGGATCAGGTGTAACACACTAGAGACACTAAGTAAAACCCGAAAACCCTGAAGTGTGTTTCGGTAACGAAACACCGAACCTAGGGTTGGATATAACACACTAGAGACACTAAGTAAAACCCGAAAACCACGAAGTATGTTTCGGTAACGAAACACCGAACCTAAGCTCGGATGTAACTGTCTAAAAAAACTAAGTAAAACCCGAATACCCCGAAGTGCGTTTCGGTAATGAAACACCGAACCAAGGCGAGGATATAAAACACATGAGACACTGAGTAAAACCCGAAAACCCCGAAGTGTGTTTCGGTGACGAAACACCGAACCTAGGGTCGGATGTAACTCTCTAAAAAAACTAAGTAAAACAAGAAAACCCCGAAATCATTTTTGTAACGAAACACTGAACCTAGACTCAAATTTAACTCTATAAGAAAACTAACTAAAACCCAAAAATCCCGAAGTGCGTTTCAGTAACGAACCACCGAACCTAGGCTCGGATATAACACATTTGAGACACTAAATAAAACCCGAAAACCCCAAAGTGCGTTTCGGTAACAAAACACCGAACCTAGGCTCAAATATAACACACTAGAGACACTAAGTAAAATCGAAAAACCCCGAAGTGTATTTCGGTAACGAAACACTGAACGTAGGCTCGAAAGTAACTCTCTTAAAAAACTAAGTAAAACCCGAAAACCCCAAAGTATGTTTCTGTAACGAAATACAGAACCTAGGTCCGGATTTAACTCTCTAAAAAAACTAACAAAAACCCGAAAATCCTGAAGTGCGTTTCAGTAACGAAACACCGAACCTAGGCTCGGATATAACACACTAGAGACACTAAGTGAAACCTGAAAACTCCGAAGTGTGTTTCGTTGACGAAACACCGAACCTAGGCGAGGATATAACACACTAGAGACACTAAGTAAAACCTGAAAACCCCGAAGTGTGTTTTGGTGATGAAACACCGAGCCTAGGGTCGGATGTAACTCTCTAAAAAAACTAAGTAAAACCCGAAAACCCCGAAGTGTGTTTCTGTAACGAAACACCGAACCTAGGCTCGGATTTAACTCTCTAAAAAACTAAGTAAAACCCAAAAATCCCGAAAATCCCGGAGGGATTCGTTCCCTAAATCCGTCCGTTAATAATCCACGCCTATACCTATTGGGCTAGCTCCTAGTTCGGCTAGAACAGGAGTTATTCCGCCCTAAGTAGAGTATAGGCTTGACCTTTCAATTACAACAGGCTTACGGTCTGCCCTCCTAGGCTTAATTTAAGCCTGTACCAGCTGCCGTCACCTTAGCATGGCAGACAGCATGCCCCTCTTTGGCCCTCTCGGTCACAAGGCCGGGGTCTATACTAACTTTCTTTCTTACCCAAGTCGAGGGAGGGGGCAGAATATTATCCCCACTCCCTACCGCGTTTTTATGCTTTAACCCGGTGTGCCGCTTTCTCACCCACTCGACTTCCTTTCATTAGACTAACCTTCCGACCTCAGTGGCCGACGGTTTAATTACTAACCGTTCTCCAGTTCTTTGCGTGGCTCAAAGTGACGCGTGCGGTCTTTCAAATTTTTAATCCATTAATCTTTACCGTCTCTGCGTTCGCCACGACAATGCGGACGAACATCCGAAAAAATCTTAACCACTGACTCTAGCTCATGCGCACCGTGTTTCGGCGCTCGTGCCGTCAAAACTTTCTCGACTACAGCGGCCGAGGGATTTGCCTCATTTCCCATTTTTAGTCGTCCTTAGTCTGTGTGTCGGTGTCGACGTTGTGTTGACCACGAAATTATGAGTGGTTCTAGTCCAACAGCGTCCTAGTCGACCGACGACGAGTCGCGCTTGGGACCTTAGCCCCCCAAGACGTCGGTCCGCGTGCGGGTTCGATAGAGGCGTTATACCGCGCGTACCCCCTATGCTACAGCGAACGAGAAACGCCCTCGGCTGGTCCACTTCTGTGATTGCAACTGATCAGCTTTCGTACTGTGGACTGGTAGCTCGGCGGCGATACGCCCACCGAAGGGAGGTGATAGCTCCCATAAGGTGGAGGTAAGTCGTGCCTCGCGTAGGCCTTATCTAGTCCTAGGGGCTTGCGAGAGGTATGGCTGGCGCACTCGGCCGGAGCGGCTTGCGGAAGCTCCATGTATATATCGCGACGAGGATTAAGAACCAACTTCTGCATGACGCAGTCGGGAGGGTCCCTCGCTGCCTTGTGCGGTGCCGGACTGATGCGCTCGACACCACAACAGCAACAACATGCACCAACGACCGTGTACAAGCATCGAAAGCAAACAGCGCAGCCTGCCGGGTCACCTGAGAATTCCCTCGAATTCCCAGACAATGTAGAGGGAAGCCAACACGACAACCTGTGGGTCAGCAGGGTTGGGAGGAAGAGGAAGGCGCCTACTGTCGATGATGTGCCGAGGCCAAAATTTCCACGTGGAAGGCCTCGGAAGAACCAGACTGCCGGTCCGGCTACGACGCCGGAAAACAAAAACAGTAGTGCAAACCTCGCAAAAAGATTGTCGAGGATGACCCCGAATTCGACAGCTGCAACAAGCAGTTCGTCGAAGACGAGGGTTAATCTGCTGACTGATATTGATGTGTGTGTCTGCGTGCGTGCGTGCGTGTGTGTATGTATGTGTGTGTGTGTGTGTGTGTGTGTGTGTGTGTGTGTGTGTGTGTGTGTGAGAGAGAGAGAGAGAGAGAGAGAGAGAGAGAGAGAGA
>BFEA01000186.1:1679893-1693329 GCA_003427395.1 Chara braunii
CGTCCCCCCCCCAAACCAGAATTTTATTGCAGATTTGGGGTCCTCTCGCCGAGCACAAGAGGACCCTACCTTCAAAAAAAAAATAAAAAAAATCTGGGCTATTTTTTTGCCCGCCCGGTTTGCCCGGACGGCCCACTCGGGTCCGCCCGGCCAGGTGGCGTCCGTACTTAGAAAAAAACTTAAAAAAAAAACAATTCGGGGATGATTACTACACAAAAGTTGTTTGTATCATGTTTTTACATAACATATATTTGTTACAAATGTTTGTTTTTATTTTTTTCTTATTTTTTTTAATTATTTCAATTTATTATTATTTTTTTTTGTTTTGAAGTTTTAACTCGAGCTTGGAACAAGAGTTTGAGATAAGTCTCTAACAAAACTTGTTAGAAATATAATTTTGCATAACATACGGTTTTTTTCATTTTTTTTTTTTTTTTTTTTTTTTTTTTAACGTATTCCCACCTACGAGAGTACATGTACGAGTAAATGTGTCACATACAGGAATATGTGTACGCGGCGTGTACGTGCAACCCGCGTACACGTACGCCGTGCTACCCAGATTTGTTTCTTTGTTTGTATGTCTGTCTGTCTGTCTGAAACTTGTCTATTTATCCGTGTGCATGTCAAAAGGACATTCATATGAATCTTATAATTGAGTTTGAAACTCAAACGCACTCAAATTCGAATCCTTCTCCCCCCTCCCTTCTCCCCAACCCCCTCTTCTTCCACTGCTTTCCTTCTCTCCCTCTCTGTCAAAGTCTATGATTCTATAGTGCTCTGCGGCATGCCGTAAACTTAAGAAAAATACGATGTAGATGAGTAAATAAATCGTGAATGTAACTGATAGTCTGATACAACAGGAATGGGGACCCTGAATGTATGCATTGAAGATATTAGGTCTTTGGGTAATGGAATAAGAGGAATTACCCGGGTGATTAACTCACCCCATTTTTGCTGATTGATTTGGCCAATGGTGTTGGGTATAGGAAAAACCTCCCACCGTGAGCCCAATCAATGATGATTAATTTTTTTTGTTGAAAGTTCTGTTGGGTCTGCATCCGTGTTTTCAAAACCAGATATGGCGAAATTGAAGACCGCAATTCACCGTTCACTCCAAAGGGGGGGTCCGAGGCACAGTATCTGCTCAAGGAAGAAAGGTCTGACACTGCACAGTGTTGGCGTTGATTTGCACATGTTTGTCATACGAACGCAACACTTGTGAAGGAGCATGACTCCGGTTGTGCGGCGTGTAAAAAATGTCATGTTATGTACTCGTACGAGGTGCGTCACGACACGAGTTCCCTGAATGGCCATAAATGACGTTTGAGTGTCACGGGGACCGGAGTGATGTATCTTTTCGCAACGACGGTCGAGCCGAGTGCTGCACAAAAGAGGCAGTTTGCCAAGTCTGTTGCTTTTATGCGCTATGAAGATTTGACAAATTTTTCTATTATAAAGGACGAGGGGTTCCTTCGAAATTCGCATGTTGTTTTAGATATAGAAGTTTGTTCCAGTAGGGTCATGAAGATAAAATATTTGGCTCCCTATCGAAACACGGTTAAAAATCAAGTCATGTCGATTGCAGAATCACTTCATATTGTTGTCATCGAGCACTGACCCATGTGGGGTTGACTGTTGCCCTCTTGACAAATTTGATAAAGATAACATTTTTTACGTCAATCACAACCCGTTACATCAACAAATTTTTTGAACTTCATGTTCGAACACTCCAGGTCAAACTGTTGTTTAGGAGTCACACACCGCTATTAATGTTTTGCAAGCATTTAAAAAATGTCTTCACGACCTCCGGTGTGAGGATTCTAACAGGTGTGTTGTGTGTTTGGACAGTGGATCGAACATGTGTGGAGTGGAAGGGATTCGCAACAAATACAAATGAGTGTCTTGTAGCGACCATAAATTCACAACGGTGTTGACTACTGTGCTCAATAAGACGATAACAACAATAAACATGGTAAAATCAACACTATTTTATAAATTCGACGAATCAACATCAGATGTCTTCACCTTCATTAAGAACAGGAAGGAATTAATTCGGCATGTGAAACAGTCCAATGTGCGGAGGTCGTTGAAAAACACTCTTAGCAGAAAAATGCTACGAGGTGGAATTCGTTGTTGAGAAAACTCAAAAGTGTCAAAAATAGTTATGACGATGTCTTAGGATTGTTGATGAGTCGGGGTGGAAATAAAGCGATATTGATTGCACAAATCAATCGAAAGCTATTAGAGAAGTTGATACATTTTCTTAATCGTTTTGAGGAAACGATTCTCGAATTGGAAAGTTAGCTGCAATTTACTCTCTAAATCGTGACTTTCGAGCAAAATGAGTTGGTCAAACATTGCGAAATTTGGACGGAGTCTTCAAAAGATGTGGATGAGTCAGACAAGGAATACTTTATTCCACCGGATTCAGACAACATCACAAAAATCAAGAGGTTGGTGAAGGATGTGCTGAGGAAGAAATGCCCTATGAAAGATCTACATGTACTCGTTGCTTTGCTTGATCCCCGTAAAAAATACAGGTTGGAGATATTTGAGATCTCGTTTGTACAAGTTAGACGAGGCAAGACCTTATTGAAAACAATCATGCAATATCGTTGAGAACGTTGATGATGATGTGGAGTCGTTGGAAGTGGAGGCTGCGAAAGAGCGCTCTTCGAAAAGAGGAAGAGCAAAACCGAGGTTTTGCAGCTCTGATGAGGAGGATGAAGGAATGTCGGGAAGGACTGCAACAGGATGAAGGATGCTGACCTTGGCCGAAACGATTCAAAAAGAGTTCAATCATTATTTCACTTTGAAGTTGACCAGGAATGAGAAACGTACCTTTGAAACCCCCCCGTGGTGAAAACTGAAAGAAATGATTGTCACCACAAGGTACTGCTCCCTCCTTTGCCTATCATGGCACGGGCAGCTCGCTCAGTTTTATATGTCCCCGCTGTCGGCACCAGTACCCTTACAAGGGTAAATTGTGCGCATTTTTGCACCTCTCCGGAGGGGCACTCTTGATAAAATTTGAGGGAGCGGCGTGCCTTTCGCTCGCCCATGACTGACTCTAAGAAGTCAAAAATGGCGGGCGCACGTGTAATTGGATTAGAGAGTGTGTGGGCGTGCATCTAGAGGGTATGTGTTAGGCTAGTTAGATGTTTAGTCGGTATAAACCGATAATCCTGCTTGGAACTGCGAGCTAGGAGTAAATTAGAATCCTGAACGAAAGTTGCGTGAGGCGCAACCGCAACACACTGACAAGGTCGCAATCAGTGTAGAGTTTGACCGTTGAAATTACGGCTAGAGGAAAAAGTCTCGTTTGGCTTGCAGAAAGGCGACATTTTGAGGCTGCATAGTGTGGAGTGCGCAAGCACTAGGTTTGACTGTGTGCTATCTGTGGTAGGAGTCGTCGGTTAGGCTAGGGAAAGATGGTGCGAACTAAACTTAGTAGGAGCAAAAGCCGGGTGTTTCGGGAAAGAGGCAAAAAAAGGGCGCTCGTTTGTCAAGTGCAGCGGCGGGCTATGCGAGCCTCGGTCCACGGCCGCAGCATGGCGGGGCAACGCGCGTGGTGAGCTGAGCAAAACACTCGCCCTCCAAACAGCCAGCACGGCGTTACGGGGCCATAGGCTTAGTTCATAAGCCAACCGACGGTAGTGATGCACTACTGCAGGTCCAGACTAGCTGAAATTACCCCTTATGTAGAAATTTGCAGGCAGAAGGAGCAGACTAAGGCTTAACCCTATTGGTTACAACACTGGATTTTCAACTTGCAGATCCTGGGATCGAGGCTAGTAGCCAGCAGTGGAGGAGCGGAGGAACGCAACTTGGAAGATAACTGAGGAGTTGAGGGTCCCGCGGGACTATCTCCCTGAGTTAGTTAGGGGGATCCGACCGCGGGCCCGCGAGGCAGGACCAACGACCAAGTGTCAACGATCCTCCTCCCCTACTCCGTCTTCTCTTAATTTTTTTACATTTTATTAATTATTATTATTATTATTATTTTTTCTTATTTCTTATCTCATTTTGGGACGTGGTCAGGAACCGGTCTCAAGACCGGCCGCGAACCAACTAGCCGAGCTCAGTTGGTACACCCATGAACTGTTGAAATACAGACTCAGGTTTGAATCCCGGACCTCCAGGCAAGATGAATAAAACCATTCTGAATTTCCTAGGGCCGGACAGTTCGGTGATAATGTCCCAAGGCCGCTGCCCTGGTCCTTCGGGACATCTGTTAAAGTTGGAACGATACAGAGAAGATTAGCATGATCCCTGCGCAAGCACGACAAGTATAAATCCAGGGCGGGCCTTGGTTAGCAGCTTTGTTTTGGTAGCTCGAATTGCTATCAGACGGAGAGCGGTAGGGCTGTGTTATACTCGGGAGGAAGAGGACGACGTGGACGACGAAGATGGTGGAAGTAAAGTGGTGGGAAGGAAGAAGTCATATCTCGTCCGTTCCTTGACGGAATCGGGCGAAGTAAGACTTGAAATTGGGGTTTTGAGGTGCTGCGAATACAATGATGCGGTTAGAATTAGCAATAAGATAATATTGTAGGCGTTGTGCGGGTTATGGGCTGCGTAGAGGTGTCGAGAAACAGATTTGCCAGAGAATGAAAGTTGACCTATGTCGTCATTTCGTGACCGATTTGGATGAACAAAGGTGCTAAACGGGGATTTTGGCATGCTACGAATCAAATGGCAGCTCTAGTCTCCGCGTTGGATTAATGATTTGGCGGTTATGGGACGTAGGGACTCCGCAGTATAAACAAGGGAGTATTGAGAATTACCTGCATGTCGTGAGATGAATGTTCCCACAATTTAGCGAAAGATTCATTTTCATCTACCTCAGAACGAGCGCAACAGTGCAGCCCGCAGCGACTAAGCTTCACACTTGACAAGGAAATAGAGGAGTGTGAGAAGCAAGGAGTGGTTGAAGAAGAGGAAAAGCATTGCGAAAGCAATGGAGTGGACGTGGGAAGAGAGGGGGATGACAGCGGAACCACATACCTGATCATGATGAAGGTTGACATATCTTCCCATGTTCTAGCGAAAGTTCATTGCCAATTTGCACGTATGATAATCGTGCTGTTGCGCGAGATCGCGTTGTTCTTCTTCGTGGGATGGAGTCTCGAGCCTTCCTGGAGTAAATTGCAGAAGGGAGACTGAATGTATCTTCGCACATTTTAGAGGGAGATTCTTTCGGTTTTTTTGTAGTCTATCAATGGAGGTAGCGTGAAGACTACATCGAGGTCGAAGATTTACCTATTGATCAGGGCGCTGCTCACCCCATCGATGAGTAGCGGGCAACTGCCGCGAGATCGGAGACTTACCTGTTGGCCGGGATGATGCATCTCCTCATGTTTTGGTGGGCGACTTAATCCGACGTGGCATGTCTAGTGAATAGCGGATCAAGGTCGCTTGTCATCAGTGAGCTCGTCGTCGTCTTCAAATCAGTGATGGTCATTCTCTTCATCACGAGGTGTTCCTTGAAAGGCTCATCTCTTCGTACTTAGTGGGCATGCTGGTCGTGATCGTTGTTGTCCGACGACAATCCCGACTGAAGTAATGCAGTGTCTCTTCCCATGTTATAGTGGAGGATCCATTCTCAAATTGGCGTGTATATTTCCATCTTCTGGTGGAAGATTCATTCGTGGTTTGACCGATAATGAGCACAGCGGCAGCTAACGGGCAGGCTTACAGGCGACAACGAGTTGTGCGCACCAGAGAGAGAGAGAGAGAGAGAGAGAGAGAGAGAGAGAGAGAGAGAGAGAGAGTACACATAGCTGTTGGAGCCGCGCGCGCAGTCTGTGCCAGGGTGTATTGCACCTGGCCAAGTTCGAGCTATACATTCATTCTCATTGGGCATATTTGGAGAATGGCAGGATTTGACACGTCGTAGCTGGCGCCATCGCGAGCATCGTCGACACGGATCTTCGTCCTCGTGGTCGTGTGGATACGGACTGTGATGGGAGTCACCTTGGTGCACGCATCCCCCGCCGTTGTGGGGGTCGATGCTGCAGGGCTCTTCAACCTTACAAACACGGCCGTGTTGATCACCATCATTGGGACCATCGCGTTCCCCATCGTGTTCAATCGCTACCACAGTCGTGCTGCCTGTGACATCTTCGTCACTCGTCGTCTCCGGTATTATTGGTCATTAAGGCTCCGTGGTGGTCGTCGTCGCCTTTTTGTTTGTGCTCATCTCCAAGTTGATAATTGTCGCAACGATTGTTGTTCTTGTCGATCTTCTCGTCTTATTCATGCTCGAAGTCTATGATATTGCTGCTGGTTGCGCGGTGGTGGCTGTTACTCGTATGCTTAGACTTGTAGGTAGTGGGATGGACTGTTACTAAGAATCTGAAGTTGAGGTGGCATATTGCAGTGGGGGAAGGCGGTTGTGTGAGTTGCCACTACTGAAAGTACCAGACAATTGCTACCAGGGGACTTGTGAGTCAAGTGAGTATGCTGTGACAAGGGCTACTATTGCTGTGATTGATAATTAATTCAGAGACTGTTGTTGCTACCAAACGCCCGGGTTCAGAGTGACAGCATTGCTGATATGGGTATGTGACTGTTGTGCTCCACGTGCTGCAGTCGAAGTTACTCGGCCAAGTATGGGCTTACTGAGCCCTGCTAAGCGCAACTACTTTTCTCGCTGCTATAGTTGGGAACATTGGACTGTGGTCTTTAGGCCTTGAGGAGTATTGAGTTGCCTTGATACGACGGCTGAGACGACTGAAGGACCATAGCAGAGACAGTTGAACTCTACTCTGTCCTACATCGCTAAGAGTGAAAGTATTGCTGTTTTTTCTTAGCTACAAGTAGACATCTGTCGCAGACTGTGAAAGCATGACCTATTGAACCTTTAGCATCTCATAGCTTGAAGCAGAGGGTGTCAAAAAAACTATCATAGGGAGCACACGCCAACTGTGGGCGTACATGCTTGGTCACAGCGGTGGTTTGAGTGGACGGCATCTGAAGTATTTCGTTGCTACTGCTAAGTGCTCGTGTGCTGCGGCCATTCACTCCATATCTCTGGTTCAGACCATTGTTATTTCACACCTTGTGACTCAGAGTCACAGCCTGGGTGTCCCAAAGTCATGACTGTGTTTTTGTGGGGCATGTTGCTGAGTCCTGAGCCAAACTGTCAGACCTATTGCTGAACTGCTTATATGTTTTTTTGCGGTAACAAACACGATTGTCGTTGTCACTAAAATATTGCTGCTGCTACTATACTCAGCAGGTGGTGGACTGTGACTTATGAGTTCCTCTATTATCAAGAATCTCGGCCCTGTCGTGCATTGGGCAGTATATTGCGGCGAATAGTTTCTTGCGCTCGCAAGGCTTGCTGTACACCATAGTAGCATGTTACCTTTGGTACTCATGCCGCTACGCATGGTTGTCGTGCGCTCAGCGTCCTGGTGAGTGGGGTTGCAGTCCGACGCACTTTAAGTAGAGCACAGGGGTGCGCAGCGACAACATAGGACTAAGGAAAGGTACTGTGGGCAGGAGGAGTGATCAAGGTTTTCTTCTCGGGGGTCGTTGCTGCAACTTGAAGGTTCGTCAGGGGGAGTTATTATTCTGCGTCCAGGCCGTGGTTTGGCCATCTCGACTGTGCTTTTGGCCACCATTGTGGGGCCCTCAGGCGATTGAAGGTTTCAAGGCCCTCTCCCGCGAGTCTGAGCGCACCTCTCTTGGATCTGAGAGTCTTAATGATTCTCTCGCTACCTTTCTCAGTCTCAGTCCAGTCCCTTGGTTCAGAGAGGAAGGCGGCAGGCGGGGTTGCAACCCGTAGGACCGCAACAAGACCTTGTGGGAGGTCCACCCACCGATTACGGGAGCTCTGCCGGAGCCCAGGCGGGGTTCTGAAGGCAGGGAACTTCAGGTATAACTTTTGTCTGATGCATGTAATCCCTTCCCCTAACTGATATTTCTTTGGGTATCTGAATATAACTATGAAAGATTATTATTTTGTTTTGTTATGTATATCATGACATGCCTTGTGAAAGGTTAAATAAACATATATATATGAGAGTTCATATAATTTTTTTGTGAATTTAGACAAAGTAATTGGGGGAAGGTGGGAAAAAAGAGTTTTTCATGCGTTTGACCGGGTCAAACCAAGGCTGGGCCCCTCCGGGGGGATGTGGGCCCAGTGCTATGTTTTATTGATGTCTGTTTGGCTGTGTGAATGAGCTTTTATGGCTGGTCCTACCCGGGTAGGATGAATCAGTCGTTGTTTTCTTTGAGGGTTTCTGAACAGGAGGATGGACACCCTGGGTAGAGAAGGCTCAGATTCCTGGTGTTTCTTTTAATGAGTTGAGGTGTATGAGGGAACAAAGGCATAAGACTAAGCGTACCCTAGGGTTAGGGCGGCTTAGCCATGAGCCATGAGCTAACTGGTCAAACTAGAGTATAAAATTTGATACATATATTATTTGAATTTAAACTTCTGACAGATGGGGCACCCTGGGTAGGGGAAGTCAGTCAGTAAGTCATGTAGAACTAAGAAAGAAAAGGAAATAGGTGAAGAATAAAAACAAGGTAACTGGGCAGACTGAACGTACCCTAGGGTTAGGGCGGTTTAGTTGTATGCTCGTAATAACACTAACGGGCAGAAAGTTAGTATAAATCTGTTCTTATCTTCCCTTTTAAACAAAGAGGGCGGATCGGAAGTTCCATTAGTTGGAAAGGTCCGATCGACTGCCTAACAAGAGAAGGAAAAACATAAAGTTTGTGTAAGTATTCGTATGATATCAAATGTTGTATGGCTGACTAGGCGTACCCTAGGGTTAGGGCGGCCTAGTGATATTTTTTTGTCGTTAATATGATATAAGATGGACTTACCCTATGGTTAAGGCGGTCAAACTTTTTGTCGTTCGTGCTTATGTTCAGGCAATATAGGCCTACCCCGGGTAGGGATGGTCTAATGTTATGTCATATGTAACTTTGTTTACGGCAGACTGGGCACACCCTAGGGTTATGGCAACCCGGTCCTATGTTTCATGTTGTCAGTTAGGCAGGAACCAGACGTACCCTACGGTTAGGGCGGTCTGGTCATATACTTTACGTATACAGTTCATATTATGTTGGGCACACCCTAGGGTTAGGGCACTCCAGACATGCGTACCTTATTTGTTATTTAGGCAGGTCAGAAATACCTTTTAATTAGGGTGAGTCTGATCATATGTCATAGGAAAGGGGGACTTAGAAGGGAAAGGAACTGAGAGATGTAACAAACTGCTTGGGTTAAACTGATGTGGGATTGTGAGAGATGTTTTGTTTATGCATGCTCATGGACTCTCACTCAGGTGCGTCCTTTCGATAGGTTAGCTGCTTAGATGCTCGCCGAGTGTTGGAGTCATAGGCAGATGAGATGGATGATGGGGGGCAGAGCTTGCGATAGAGATAAGACTGACCTTACTTGAAATTAGAATTGACGATAGCTCACGATATCATATTCTGAAAGGGGATCGTGTAAACTATCTTCAATCTTAACTATCAAACAAGTGTAAGAAGTTAGTCCCAAGTATAGTTTTGCTTTGTCTTTCTATTTTCATCTTTGTATAAATCTTGACAGTCTCCTGCTCCTATGGGAAGCGCTGCCGAAATTTCTGCAAATCTGAAGAGTTAGTCATTTCTGGACTCATAGGAATTATGAGAAGGCACTTTTCCTACGGAAAACGTTGTCGAAATTTCGTAGAATCGGAGGAGTTATAATATTTCTAGTTAGAAGATACTTGGCAAATCCACCCTGAATAGGGGGGGGATGCTCAGTGACTTGATACTGATAAGGGGAGCTGACAGTGAGACTAGTAGAGGAGCTACGTTACGAATTGGGAAGTATTCTCCTTTTGGCATGAACATAGTAGTGGTTCTTTTTTGGTCTGTACTGTGATGCAGGTTTCCATATTTTCGCTCGAAGGCTTAATTCGTTCGGTCTGATCCTTCGAAGGATCACTTTCCATTATCAGTGATAACAGGTCGGTTGCCGATTCGTCAGTTCACGACTCAACTTCCTTACTTCTTCTGCCTCTCAACCTAAGGCCTTGGCCCCTGCTGGGTTTTATGTTTTCTTGGGTTTTTACCCAGATTCTTTATAAATGGCAATTTCTTAAAGATTGAGTATTTTTGTTGAGGAACGGTGGGGAAAAGGTTGGGCTTGTGTGCATAAGGCAGGGTGTGAGTGGCAGAAGGCTGAAAAGTTGACCCCTTTAGTGTGTGCAATGTCGTTTGGACTCTGTGTGTGATCGCAGGTAGGTGTGGAGAAATCTCGATTGAGTTTTTGGTGAATGGTTGTGTTTTGGATTCAGATGGGCAGACCACACAACTGTTGTGAGAGTGGACTACCACACAACTCTTTGTTTGATTGAGATTGTCCTTTTCCCATCCTGATAATGTGATAGTCAAAGTAAGCCTACGCTCGGGTAATCCTCACGGGGCTACGCGACCACACGCTTACATTTTTCTTTACTCATTTCCTTGTTTTAATTTTATTTTGGTAGAACGATAAAATTTCAGGCGGAAGAATTAACATGTCACTGGTGGTGCGCCAGACAACTCACCACAGCTTCGAATTCCTTCCTGCCCTAGGGACCATCTTACCCCATACCCTTTGTGACACCTCAGGGTGCAGAAGATGGTAAGGCCCTCATACTGTTTTTGCGCTCACTAAAGGTTTACCCCCTTAACGCGCGCTTCAGACGACGTCCGAGCGTCGAGAGCGACCCCATGGCTCAGATAAGGCCACTTGATTATTGTCACCACCTAATGAGAGATGGTTAATGGATAACTTATATTTCACTGAATCTATAACGAAAAAACTTTTACATATGGTATAGCGAACATAAATGTACTCATTTGATGTTTTAGACTCTGGGGTCTTACTTAGTTTTTCTAAAGAGTTATAAACACTTGTACTCATTTGATGTTTTAGACTCTGGGGTCTTACTTAGTTTTTTTAAAGAATTAGAAACACACTCGAGCCTAGGTTCGGTGTTTTGTTACCGAAAACGCACTTCGGGGTTTTCGGGTCTTAGTTAGTGTCTCTAGACAATTACATCAGACCCTAGGTTCGGTGTTTCGTTACCGAAACGCACTTCGGAATTTTCGGGTTTTACTTAGTTTTTTTTTAGAGTTACATTCGAGCCTAGGTTCGGTGTTTCGTTACCGAAACACACTTCGGGGCTTTCGGGTTTTACTTAGTGTCTCTAGTGTGTTATATCCGAGCCTAGGTTCGGTGTTTCGTTACCGAAACACAATTCGAGGTTTTCGGGTTTTGCTTAGTGTCTCCAGTGTGTTATATCCGAGCCTAGGTTCGGTGTTCCGTTACTGAAACGCACTTCGGGGTTTTCGGGTTTTACTTAGTATCTCTAGACAGTCACATCCGACCCTAGATTCGGCGTTTCGTTTCCGAAACGCACTTCGCGGTTTTCGGGTTTTACTTAGTGTCTCTGGTGTGTTATATCTGAGCCTAGGTTTGGGGTTTCATTACTGAAACGCACTTCGGGATTTTCAGGTTTTGGTTAGTTTGTTTAGAGAGTTACATCCGAGCCTGGGTTCGGTGTTTCGTTACAGAAACACACTTCGGGGTTTTCGGGTTTTACTTAGTGTCTCTAGTGTATTATCGAAACGCACTTCGGGATTTTCTGGTTTTACTTAGTGTCTCTAGTGGGTTATGTCCGAGCCTAGGTTCGGTGTTTCGTTACTGAAACGCACTTCGGAATTTTCGGGTTTTACTTAGTTTTTTCAGAGAGTTACATCTTAGCCTAGGTTCGATGTTTCGTTACAAAAAACACACTTTGGGGGTTTCGAGTTTTACTTATTGTCTCTACTGTGTTACATCCGAGTCTAGGTTTGGTGTTTCGTTACCGAAATGCACTTCGGAGCTTTCGGGTTTTACTTAGTGTCTGTAGTGTGTTATATCCGAGCCTATGTGTGGTGTTTCGTTACCGAAACACACTTCGGGGTTTGCAGGTTTTACTTAGTGTCTCTAGCGTGTTATATTCGAACCTAGCTTCGGTGTTTTGTTACCGAGACACACTTTGGGTTTTTCGGGTTTTGCTTAGTGTTTCTAGTGTGTTATATCCGAGCCTAGGTTCGGTGTTTCGTTAGCTCCTTTTTAACAAGGAGTTTTCTTTAGTTTTACCCCTCGCTCGGACTGCCGGGGTTCGATCCCGTGACTTGAGGTTCGGAAGTAGTTCACTGTTAGTTAGTTATTTAGGCTCTCACCCGTGCGTAACGGGAGCCTGACACTTGGTCTGCTCTGGAAGTTAGTGGTTAGATTCTTTGTTTTTTTTTCTTTTTTTTTTTCTTTCTTTTTACCATTATTAGTTAAGATTCGTTCTAACCGATCTCAATTTCTGATGAAGGCTCATATGAATCTACCTCCGACAAAATGGCAGATTCATTGACACCTATGCTACCCGCAAATGTAGTGAGGTGAGACCCACAGACTCTGCACCTCGCCGGGATCTCGGTTCCTCGAGGATTTCGGGTGAAGGGGAGATCCCCGCGGAATAGATGTAGGAAGGGCAAGTGCCCGGGGACAAATATGCGAGTGAGAGAGGCGCGTGAGTGAAGGGCGTGCAGACGTACAAGCAGCGTGCAGGCGTGCGAAAGTCCAGACGAGCGGAAGCAAGCTGTGAGAGCGAGCATGCGTGCGAGTAAGAGCGAGCGCTGAGGAAAAGCGCACGCACGAGCAAGAAGAAAGAAGAGTGTGAGCGAAAGCTTGCGAGGGCGAGCGTGAGGACAGACGAGAGGAAAGGCGCGAGGGAAGAGAGGTAGGAAGGAGAAGAAGGGAAGAAGGAGGAGGAGAGTGATACAGAAGGAGAAGGAGTAGAGGTAGTAAGGAAAGAAGAAGAAGGAGAAGAAGGGAGGAAGGGAGAAAACAAGGAGCAACTTACTAGCAGCTGTAGGCGACGGTGGCAGCGACGACGACGACGGATCGACGACGACGTGGAGCGGGAGCGAGAAATAGGTAAGCCTTCGATCCGCGGCTTGCCTCGTGATGCATCGATAGAGTACAATAAATAATTAAAAATAATGGATAAATACATAAATAAAATAAATCGAATGAATCTATCATAAGAATGTGGGAAGATTCGCTAGCGTGTGAGTGTATGCATATACCCGATCCCGTGGCGGACCTCCCGCTATAAGTCTAACTAAGTCGAACGAATCTACAGCTACAATACGAGAATGTGCGCGACTCTACCCGTTCGCTCAGTTGCGCGGCTGTGTATGAGAGAGAGAGAGATTTCCTCGTCGTCCTCCTCCTCTAAGTCCTCCATCTCTCCCTCGCCCTCTTGCTACCTGACTTCACGATATCTACAGGCTACAAGCGAGTGAGCGTGTGTGTGTGTGTGTGTGTGTGTGTGTGTGTGTGTGTGTGTGTGTGTGTGTGTGTGTGAGAGAGAGAGAGAGAGAGAGAGAGA
>BFEA01000186.1:1701674-1721260 GCA_003427395.1 Chara braunii
TGAAAGTGGGAAGGGTTCTCGGCGGTAATACTTCCATATTCATTATATGTCCAACTTAACTTCAATACTATTCTGATGTTCAGTTAAGTCCTAATTTGTTAAGAAAGATAGGACGCTCTTTGGTAGAAAGAAGATTTGATTGATGTTGGTCGAAAAAATAATACATTACACAGTAGCGGAAATAGACTGCCTTATTAAAAGTTCGACCTGAATATCTAACGGGTCAGTTCTAGGCGTCTTACCACGCGTACCCCGTCTTATGCTACAGCGATCGAGCAAACGCCCTCGGCCAACCTATCTCTACAAAGGCATGTAAAAGCCTTTGCACGTGGGCCGGTAGCACGGCAGGGATACGCCTACCTGAGGGTGGTGACAGCCCCTCGGGTAGAGGTAAGTTGTACCTCGCGGCTCCCCGACTTGTCGTGGGGTGTCGTGAGAGGTATAGCACGCGCGCACGGTCGGAGTGGTGACTGGTTATTTTATGACGAAACATCCTGCGTGACATGACCGTGAGGTTCAGCGCTCCTCAGCGGGCTGCGGGACCGCCGCGCGCGACAAGTGGCACCGTAGCCGGGGATCTCGCTTCTTAGCCGAGGTCCTCATTAAACGAACTCGGGTAAGACAAGATCCTGGCAAAACGATGATTATCAAAGTCAAAATTGACTAAGAATCTAAGTGGAATATGGTAACTCGAGTTGTTAGTATCAAGTAGTCAACAAATCAGTGCGTAAGGTATAGGTCAATTGACACCTAGGTACACTTACCCGACTTATAGTAAAAGTTAAAGAGTAAAGGCCGTGGGACCGGTACTGGTAGAGGAAGAGGCGACAGACAAGGGAAGGCGCCTGAAAGGCCTATAGATTTGACTAAGAAATGGGAGACTGGGAGAAGATGATGAAGGGTCAGAAGAGAAGGAGGAAGGATTGAGGGCAAAAAGGTATCGGGAGGAGAGGCGCATGCATACCCCGAACCCAGAGGAAATGACTTACTATTCGTATAGGTACGCAAGGCGTTACGGAGAGTCACCGCCACGCTTCGAACCGCCTAGCCGCCCACATCATAGCTCTTATCAGTTGTCTCAAGAACGGCAATTGACCGTCCTTCCCCAACCTCACCAGCAAGGGCCTCAAGCAACACCCCGCGTGCCTGACCCTCCTGTAGTCGCGCAGTCTGCGTCGCCTGATAGGAGGATGTGCATATTCCTCTTGATGTTTATATTATGTCAAATAGAGATTTGCGGGTTGGTAGCTTACTTATTGTATAAAAAGATTATATAAGGGTCTAAAAGGTTGGACGAGGTGACGAAATAAAATGAGGGGGACAACTGTGCGGTAGAGAGGGTTACCCTGTATACCGCATCGGAGAACTTGCGGGCTAGTCTCATAAAAGGGGAGTAAGATAGGGTGAAGACGGGGGTTCCTCTCATCGCTAACTTAAGGAGAGACGTGAGGAGAATTCATCTGAGTTGAATCAAGAAAAGGGTAATTTGGACCTTCATGATCTTTACTGGGATCAAACCGAGAAAAGCTAAAAGATAAAAGGAGGTCTGCCAGAAAAACTGCGGGAAAAAGGTACTTATCTTTAAGTCAGGTTATTCCATAGAGAGGACACCTAAAGATTAATAACTGAGCAGTACGTTAAAATAAGATGTCATTTGGCTTGCCCTTGACATGTCTTCGGGATTTGATCAAGATGCCTTATGCGGAGCAAGTGTCCAAGGTCGAAGCGCCAGTTAGGAATGATGATGGGCTAGAAATGACGCTGCCAAAAGAAAGGAGCCGAGCAGAACATAGTGAATCATGGTGGGGTTGCTCATTGTTAAGTAAGGCATTTTTGTGGGTAGAAAAGAGTTGGAATACGAGGGAGGAGTGGCGTAATGTGAGAATCACCATCTACCTGGCTGCAATTCTTTGGCATGATTGTGAGTCAAATTTCAATCAAAGCTTAGAAGGTTATCTATTGATGCTCACAGGGATGGCAGAAGTGAGGCTCAGAGGTTGAAACAGGGGAAGCCACTGGGTAGACGTAAGTGAAGTTTTAAAGAAAATCAAAATGCTTCCGGCTAAAGACTTTACTCTTCCGGTCCGTTACATTAGAACCACGCTCCCAGATTTTATTGTCGAAGAGGTGTTTTTTGGTCAAGAACGGGTAGAGATGGCCGCTGAAGCAGCACTGAAAGTACCTAATAGGGGGTATGATTTTTCCACCCCTCACATGATTTACTGCCTATAACTGAAAATGGGCTCCGAACTCACTGAGAGTGATTTTAGCAACGTGTTGTCCATCGTAAACGCGTACGCCAGAATTTATTTCATGGAAGAGTGATTCGGGTACTGGGAGAAGTTGAAAGAGGAAGTGAGGTCTGAAATTTGCGTGGATGGCATTCCGATCATATTTGGGTTAGTCTACAACTTCTGGTATGGGGATTGGGTGACGGCGGAATAAATGAAAGAAGAAGAGAGAAAATTTATATTCTAAAACGATTATGGGGTAAGGTGCTGAGGCATAAGTTGTAAGGAAGGGAAGGAGGTGAAGGAAGACGTTACTTATGTGAATTACAGAGGGATGAAGGGGAAAATAAGTGGGACGAAGAAGAGAAAAAAAATGAGGCAAGAATGTAAAGGAGGTGACTCGAACGGGATTAAGAAAAAGAGGATATATTTTAATTATGATATAAGGAGGAATGGCACGACTAGGTAGGACTTATGCGTGAGTATTGTGTGTTTTTTGTTTTTCTTTTGCACTTCACAGGCTACCAGGAAATCACTCGAGATGTCGTACGCTACTCGGGGAATTGGGATTGAACTGCCCATCCGAACCAGGATGGGATTAAGGATCTCGTTGCCCCAGGGACTAAGCACGAGAGAAAAGGAAATCACCTCATGGTGGGGAGCCCCGATTGGGCCAGAAGCATATGTATGTGTAGAATTTGGGCATACCCCGGACCAAGAAAGTATAATAGTTCGAGCGACCCTTTACCTCTCGTCGCACTTGTGGAGAATGCACGACATCGACTCGGCAGTGGGGCATAGTCAACCATTATCCAGGTATCTCCTGATTACTGGAACAATCCTAGAGGACAAGATCAGAGAGGAAAGGTGGGGGTAATTTCGATCGATTATACCCATCATAGAAGCAAGGTGCGCGTCGAAATTCGTCTACCGTACCGACTACGTAAAAGCTACCCTGCCAGACTTCATCATTGATGAAGTTTTTAACAGCCCTGCTAATGTAGAACGAGCAGCTCGGGCCGCCATAGCCGTGCCTCTGGGGAGGTGCGAGTTTTTTACGCCCCAAGTTTTTTATTGCCTGTACTTGGAAATGAGGTCAGAATTAGATGATAAAGATTTTGAGGAAGTCCTGTCCATGGTAGATGCGTTTGTTCGTGTCCACCGTATGGAGCCAAGACAAACTTATTGGAGGAAGTTTAAGCAGAAATGAAGATCGGGATATGCATCTTTGGTATCCCGATAATGTTCGGAATGGGGAATGATTCCTGGACGGGGGATTGGTTGTCTGCGAAGGAAATTGGAAGGGTAGAGTGATAGGCAATCTAGAAGCGGAAGAAGATAGAATTAGGACCGTTTTTGGCATGACCACCGTCTCATTAGACAGTTGTAACTGGGGCTCACAGAAGCAAGGAAAATTAGTGTATATTAGTCAATGTCAAAGGGAAGATGAGTAAAAGAGGAGAAATGTAATATAGTTAGAACCACGGGCAGGACAGGGCTTAGATAACACCTTGGGAAGGGTAAAATACCCAAGGCAAAAATCTAAAAAGATAAGTAAGAAAAACTGAGAAAATGATCCGAAAACTCGTTGTCTCTGTATGTGTATGACAGATTGACTAAAGGACTATGGAGATGGAAGATGTCAATGGAGGACAGGGGTCCATCACGGCCACGGAGATCGTGCGGCTACTGGAACGTAGGTCGGTCAAAAGGTCGCATCTGCCAAAGATAGAAATATTCCCTTTTCAATTAAAGCGAGTTTCTCACTGGTTAGAACTTCTGGAACAGATTTTCAATCGGCTAACACCGACTGAGAAATTTGCTCACCTATATGAATATGTATGATGAGAATATCGCTCAGAGGTCGAAAATGTCGTCACGGAAGCCCAGTGGGATTAGATTGAATTCAATAAAGGGATGCAGCGAAAGTACAAGTTGGATGATGGGTTGTTAACAATCGATCATCTACACAACTTGAATAAGAACGATTTCACTACGATTGGGGCTTTCGCTACAACCTTTGAAAAGATGGCAGAGAAAGTCCCAGGGTTTTCCGAGGAGATGCAATGCGTCATTTTCTTGGGGAAATTCTCAGGATATGAGGCGATGGAGTTGACACGGGGAGGCGCGCCAGGTAAAAAGACCTCGTGGGAGACGATAAAAAAAAAATTAGCATCAGGAGATTTGGACCAGGTATTTCATCACCAAGTGAAGATGGAAAGAAAGAAAAGAAAGGAGGTGAGCGCGATTCAGGGGGCGGACTTAGCCTTAGGAGGGGTCTTGAGTAATATGGCGGCTCAGCTCAAGGAGATGAAGGAGCAAATGGCACCAGGGAAGGTAATGGCGGTCGGTCAGGCAACGAACAAAAGGAGATATGGAGGAGATGATGAAGAGGATAAGGAAGAAGAGGAAGAAGAGTCGGAACAGACCACCAAGGCTAAAACAACCCAGAAGAAGATTAAGAATCAACCAACGAGAAAACAAGGAACTGACAAGGTGCAGAATCCGCAACAAGCTAGGACGTCAGAAGCACAAGCTCCCGCGACCCAACTCGCCCCATGGCCGGTTGTGGCTCCTATGGGTGCGTTGCCTGGATTTTTTCCAGGAAGTGAGTGGCCGGGGTTTGGTCAAATGAGCATGTATCCAAATCTACCCCAAGTACAAGGAACGGGTCAAGTGCAAGGTGGAGTGACAGGTGGAGAACAGCCTCAACAAGCGCAACAGGCACAAGGTAATCAAAACCAAAATCAGTTTCAAGGACAAGGACAGAGTAGAGGTAGGAACGGAGGAAGGGGAAATGGTCAAGGAGGAAGAGGGAATATCCAAGGTGGAAGAGGATTTGGAGGAAGAGGACATGGCGGACAAGGAGGAGACTGGGGCAATCAAGGAGACCCTCAGTCAGGAAATTATAATCAGATGAACGTTAACCAAGTCGGTCAAGGGTATAACCAAGGATATGGTCAGGGATATGGTCAAGGCTATAACCAAAGTTATAGCCGAGGGTTCGGTAGGAGTGATGGCAGTGAAATGGTCAGGGTTTTGGACGAGGTTGGGTAGATTACAGTGAATGTACATGTACTCACTGCCAAATCAAAGGTCATACCGTGAAAAGATGCCATGTTAGAAAGATGGACGAGCAGGATGGGATAATTACGTCAAGCATGGATGGGGATGTGTTTGATAAGCGAGACACTCTCATCGACCCAAATATCACTGGAGGCACGAGAAATGAGGCATTCAGGATTGCAGGGCTAGGACCCAGTGCCCCCGCCATGTTTCGGATATGGCAGGAAAATGAGGATCCATTTATCAAAGTCGAAGAAGTGACTGAGTTGGGGGAACAATTAAGGAAAGGACTAAAGATAGACCAGGAAGAGGAGGACGCCCCGTTCATTGAGGTTGAACCAAGAGAGGATGAAGTAGTCAGGGAGTCACCGAAAGACACCTTAGAGAGGATGGAAGACCTGATAGGTAAGATAGGAAGACTAAATACTCGAATGATGGGTATATGTGAGGAAGTAAAAATTATGGAGTTAAGAACCTTGCACGTATTTACGATGAATCAAGGAAGTGGGGGAGAGAGACCCCGAGATCAAATCCAAGGGCACTAAGGGCTAGCTTGGCTGCAGGATCTGCAACGGTTTACCAAGCCCTTGGAAATTTTGTGCCACATACCGCTCGTCGGGCAAAAGGAGGCAATGCAACCAAGGAACAGGAACATGCTCCACCTCCTCCTCCTCCTCCTGGGGAACCCTCTATCGATATAGGCGAGGAAGAAGAAGACCAGGATGAGCAGCTGAGGGAAGAAGAGGATAAGAGGGTTGAGCAAAGAGCCAAGAAGCAAAAGCAAAGAGTTAAGGAAGGAAATCAGAAGGTCGGAGAAAAGACAAAGAAAAAGTGGAAATATCAAACCTCTATTAAAGAGGGAGTTGAGTTGGAAAATTTGGTGAATAGACTTCTTGACAGACATAACGAGCTGTTGAATCTGAAGGAAATTTTGACAACAGCCCCGAAGCTCAGAAAGTTAGTTAAAGCAAAATTAGAATGAAAAATAGTGGCGACAGTAAGGTTGGGAGATTTAATTCTCAAAGAGGCGAACTGGACCATCGCAGGGAGCAAGATGGATTGGAAGTTCGTTGGGACTGATTCTATTGAAGTTAATATTAGAGGAAAGAGTTGCCTCGGGATGTTAGATACTGGAGCAGAAATGAATATTATGAATTCAGAGACGACTGAGAGACTGGGGTTAGAAATTGATAAGAGTGACTTCGGGTACCTCAATTGGGTCAGTGGGAAGTCAGGCTATACATGTATTGCCTCAAACGTCATCGTGGAAGTGGGGCGAATTAAGGTCCGTTTCTGCTTCTATATCATGCCAAGTCTGGATCTTCCCATATTATTGGGGAGGTCCTTCCTGTGAAGGTCGGAAGCACTCATCATGAATAAACATGATGGAACTATGTACATAATATTGTCCGACCCAGTATGTGGGAACTTCGAGGTGCTCACATATGCGAATACGGGACCTCACTGTTCAAAGAACCGTCTCAACGTGGGGTCCTACGCGTTTGAAGAATTTGAGGACAAGACAAGGGAATTAGAGTGGGAATCAGGCGAGGAAGATGAGGATGAAGAAAATGAGGGACTGGTTTTGAGCCTGGCTAATGTAGACCAGACAATGTGCTTGGTCTCAGCCTATGAGATGACCGACAAAAAAAACATCATGGCCTTGACCGACAGACTGGGCAAGTATCCCGAAGGAGGGAGAATGGACTTGGTATATAGGCCACCCCCGCGAGATGTAAAAATGCAGGGACCATATGCCCAATTCAAGCGGTCATCATTTTTGAGGGGCGGGCTCAAGCAAGGAGGCAAAAGGAGGTACAAGACAGTAGATAAGAAAAGTCATCCGGTCCCAGTACTAGTAACACACGAAGAGAGTGTGTACTATGAGCAAGAGAGAGAGTTGATAAGGCAAATGAGAGAGAAATGGGACGAAGAGGCATGTCATATCAATGAGGAGATGGAAACGGATCTGATTATTGGGGAAACCGGGTTCCTGACTGAACAAGAGAGGGCATTGGTGATAGGATTAATGAGGGAGAAACATTGTGCCTATACCTTTAATGATGATCGGAGAGGGAGGTTAGACGTGGACAAGGTAGGGATGATCAGAATCCACACGGTCCCACATCAACTTTGGAATGTTAGAGGAGCCAGGTACCCAAATCCTGATGATCAGAGGAGAGTAGTGGAGTATCTCGACGAAAAGATTGATTCACACGTGGCAGGGTTTTCTAGTGGGCCGTATGCTTCACCATGGTTCTGCTTTATTAAACCGAACGGAGAGTTGAGATGGGTGCAGGACTTGCAAAGTTTGAATGTCGTGACTGTGAGGGATGCTGGAAGGCTCCCTAATGCTGATCAGCTCTCTGAAGCATGTGCTGGGAGGACTATTATTTTTCTTATAGACCTTTACTCTGGCTATGACCAATTCTCTGTCTACTCGGCAGATAGGCCAATAACTGCAATGCATACTCCTAGGGGACTGATCCACATGAATGTAGCACCTCAGGGGTGGATTAATGCGGTAGTCATGGTTCAAAGGAGTCTGGTCAGGGTTATGCAACCAATTAGTCCACAGATCACAGAACCCTATATCGATGATCTAGCGGTGAAGGGACCAATGATAAAAGATGAACAAGAGGTTGCACCTGACATTCGAAAGTCTGGGATCATGTCAATGATCTCAGGAAGGTGTTCAACCTCCTGCAGGAGCACAACCTCACGGCAAGTGACGCTAAGTCCAGACATTGCATGACAGAGGCGACCCTTAGATTTGTATGTAATGAGCAAGATCGCTGTCCGGATATCAAGAAAACGAACAAAATTCTTGAGTGGCCGACACCATTCAAGAATGTAGGTGAGGTGAGGTATTTTCTTGGGACATGTGGGTTCTGGAGAATATTCATCAAAGGGTTTGCCGCTAAGATTGAACACGTGAGGAAGTTAGTGAGAAAGAACCAGGAATGAGAGTGGGGAGAGAAGCAGGCGCAGGTGGTAAAACATTTGAAGAAGGAATTTGAGGAAGGAGGTTTGGTACTGGGAGTTCTGGACTACGAGGCGATCTTAGAGCGCCCCTTCATGATAGAGACTGATGCCGGATCCACTGCCTTGGGAGGAGTCTTGATAGAGGCGGATCATGAGGGTAAGGAAAAACCGTTGCGCTTTGAGAGTCGAACTCTCAACTCAACTGAAAGGAATTACTCCCAATTCAGGAAGGAGGTCTTGGCAGTATTACGCTGCCTACGGATCTTCAGACATTATCTCTTTGGGAGAAGATTCATTCTAAGAGTTGATCCGACAACCCTCATGTATTCCCTTAGGAACTTCTCTCCAGCATATCCTACAGTTGTCAGATGACTCACCTACATCTGGATGTTTGATTTTCAGTTGGAGCGCATTCCAGGGAATAAGAACAGAGCAGATGGGTTGAGCAGGATAAAATGGGTACAACCTGGGGAAGCTAAGAAAGAGATGTCACCGGTAGACGGATTCTTGGAAGAGGATGATATGCAACTTCACGTCAACGCGTGGGCCTTGAAAGTCAAGGATGATGGGGTGCAAGAGGGAAGACCTATGTGGTTCGCACCCACGACTTTTGTGAAGGATGAAAGGTTGGTATTAAAACCTTTCGTCGAAGAGGATCTGTGGGGAGAAAGGAATGGGGAATCGATGGCAGAGTTAGCTTTGGCTGTGAGTTACAGATTGACAGAAGAGTCGGTCACGATTGAGGCAGGAACAAGATAGGTGGATCAACGTTTACTAATGGTAGGGAGAGTGCATTACCTTGTGAACTCTCTCCTACAAGTCCGGACCGAAGAAGAAAGAGAGACGGTAAAAGCGGATGAGATAATATTGGGAGATGACTATGAATTTGATAACGAAAAGGAGGGAGAGGAGTTTGAGCAAGGCGAAATCTCAAAAGATTTCCGGAAAGAAGAGTACAATGGATTCCATTTGGAAATAAGACTTCTTGCCTCCGGCGACAAGCGAGAAAGGGAAGTTGGTGAGAAAACTCTCCGCGTGAGGGACCATTATGTGGTAAGGGGTGGTCATCTCTTCATCAAGGATAAAAGAGGACCACCTTAGAGAGTTATCTGTGGAAGGAATAGACAGATTGATGTCATAGCTGCCCTCCACGACGGGCCTGTTGGAGGTCACAGGGGTTTTGCCGCTACTCTCAAAAAGGTGACGGAGCTTTACTTTTGGGAAGGAATGTACGAGATGGTTAGAAAGTACTGCGAGTCATGCGTGCCGTGCCAGGTCAGATCGCCGATCATGTATAAAGAACCTCTTCACCCGAGGTATATCAAGGAAGTGGGGGTTGTTGTCCACTTAGATTTGTTAGCAATGTCGTTGGGACTTGGTGGATACAACTACATCTTTGATGCAAGAGACAACCTCACAGGATTTGTTGATGGAAACGTCATCTGGACCAAGACTGGGGCGGTCTTGGCCGAATGCATCAAAGAATATTACCTCCGTTATCCTTTCGTGGTGGAATTCACGATCGATAGAGGGTCGGAGTTCATATGTGGGGAGGCTAAAGAGTTATTGGATGAACTCGGAGTAATCGCCAAGTACACCACCAGGGCACATCCTCAAGCTAATGCACCAGTAGAGAGAGGGCACAACACCATCACGAACTTACTGGCAAAATGGACAGCGGGGAAGCCAAATTTGTGGCCTAAGTTCCTACGGACTGTGTTCTTCGTCGAAAACATTACGGTCAGGAGAACCACGGGGTATGCTCTTGCGACCTTATGGTATGGGAGACATGCTACCTTTCCAATAGAAAGCTTCCTGAAAACCTGGCGGAGACAGGACCTTGAAAACGACCTGCCGCTTGAAAAGTTGTTTGACATCCGAGCCAGACAGGTCAGTGTCACAGAGGAAGGAATCCAGGAAGCAGTCGAGAAGGTGGCTGATAGTCGGGGGCAAGACAAGGAAAGATGGGACCGTCTTTCTCGCGTACGAACTGAGCCATTGGCAGTCGGGGACGTAGTACTGTTGTATGACTCATCCCTTGAGAAACAATGGTCAAGGAAACTGGATAAGAGATGGTTGGGGCCGTACAAGGTTCGACGTCAAGGGAATCATGGGGCGTATGAGCTGGAGGAAATGGATGGAACGCCAAGGCGAGATTGGGTTTCTGGATCCAGGTTGAAGAAGTTCAGGACAAGAAATGAGGTGAGTCAATAACCTAAAAATAAGTCAATTCAATCCTCCTTAAAAACTCTTGTGATTGCATCATTTGCGAACCTGATATTGTGACCCGACTGCTGACACCCTGTTGCACCTGCCACTCTGCTCGTCCTTTTTTTGTGTGCAGGCCTAATCCTGTAAAAAGGAGCAGCGATGACACGGAAGGGAGGAGTGGCGGTGCCTTCCAGGCCAGCTTCTGGCAGGGAACGACGACAGGGATCACGCGGGTAACCAGGAATGCAGATGGAATGCCGATCTACAAGAAGGGGGACAATTTGAGGTTGTTCCTGAGGGAGTTCGAGGATCACGCGTTTGGGAGGAAATGGGACACCCCGATCATGTTGCAGAAGGTGAATGGTGTGGTGGAATGTCAGTTGAAGATTGAGGAGATTACCACTGACTGCCTGGGTTGGATGACGTTTAAGACAGAGATGTGGACTGAATATGGAGACTTGAGGAGAGATGAGATCGAGGAGGATATCACCTTCGATGAGACTAATGTGGAGGATTTTGAGGAGAGTATTGCTCTGTGTGCAGAAAATAAAGAGTGGAATGAGAAGGAGAAACTGGAACAGGTAATGACAAGGGTGGACCCCAGGGACTATGAGAATGTGAAGAAGATCAAAGAGGAGTCAGATACCTGGGGAGGGTTTCTTGTCAAATTCAGAAGGACTTACACCTTGGACGTACAGAGACAAAAAAAAAGGCAGTTACTTCAGGAACAAGGATTGTGGATAGAGAGAAGAAGAAACAAGCTGAAAAGGAAAATTCGACAGGAGGTTGATGAGGATGATGTACCCCTCAAACAGGTGTTTGTCAAAAGAAGACAACAATTATGAAGGGAGACGGATCAGCAGGCGGGACCGCAAGAGTGCAAGAGAAGAAAAGAGGCAGGGGGAAGAAGCAAAGCGAGGAAGAAGAAGAGGGAGAGAGGGAACATAACATGATGAGAGAAGAAGAAGGGAAGAAGGAAGTGGAGGAGATAGCAAGAGAGAAAGAAGGCACAAAAGAGAAGAAGGAGAGGGAAGAAGAAAGAGAGAAGGAATCAGATATGATAAGTGGAAAACAAGAGGAGAAGGAAGTGAGCAAGGTAGCAGAGGAGGAAGAATGCGCGAAGGAGGATGAAGAAAAGGAAGAGGAAAGGAATCAGACAGGAAAAGAGACTGGGATGGCAACAACAGAGAATCCTCTCAGGGAACCAGGATCAAGGAGGATGACAAAGGAAGGGAGAGAAAAGAGAGAGGAATAAAATAAGGAATGGAGGGACAAAATGGTTGCATCAATGAAGGAAGATGGGTTGCCTGCAGATGCCCCTTGGAGTAAGAAAATTGAGAGGATCTTGTTAATTGAATCAGTCAGGGGCTCTAAGCTACGGTCAAACCTAGACAAGTTGATTCGGCTGCATGAGCTGCTTCGGGATGACTGTGAGTGACTCCTTGAGGGGGAAGCCGAGATAGATGAAAAATTGGAAGGAACAGGAAAGAGCCAGAGAGGGAATGACAAGGATGGAAAGATGGAGGTTTCAATTAAAGGACTCCAAGAAAGGGTAAAAGAGAAGGAGGAGTTACTCACTCATGGAGTAGCAAGTCACATCCCTGAGATCATGAAAGATGCACAAGTGGAAAAGATGGAAAAAGAAGTGGAAAGCATGAGGGTTGAAATGAGCAAGGTAAAGGAAGAACAACAAGAGCTCAAGAAGCAAGTGGGGTTGTTGAACATTGCCTTGGGTAGTAAGAACAAGGAAGTGGAGAAAAAGAAGGTTGAACGAGAAAAGTTGGAGAGGGAAGTTGGCAAGCTGGAAGGGAAGGTCAATAAGCAGGAAAAGAAGATGGAGGCTCTTAGGAAGGTTAGTCAAGAAGGAGAAACAGAGATGCCTACGAAAATAGCTGAATGGAACGACGAACTGAGATTTGAGATCAGGAGTGTAACAGAGACACCTCATGCACCAGGATAAGGCCCAGGGGGAGCAAGCAGAGAAGTATTGGGACAAAGAGGGGAGAACAACGATCAACCTACTGTCATTCCAGCTTCTGCTAACAATTTGGTTGAAATACTAACATCTGACACTGTTGTAAATTCTTCTTAGGAAGGTGAATCAGGAGATAGTAAAAAGGGACCTTGTTCTGAGATGGTGGAAGCAGGTGGAGAGAAGGAGGCAGCGATTTCATGTCATTCTGCTAAAAAGCCAAGTTGTGATGGCATAAAGTTGTGTTGGTATTGCATGGAAGGGATGCATCTGAGAGAAGAATGCCTAGGGTTTAAGATTGATAAGGAAAAAGGATTGGTAAAGTTGGATGAGAACAAGAAGTTGATTGATAGGGATGAGAACCCTATTAAGAAGACCAAGGACGGATTCAGGGCTCAGTTGTATAGGCAATTGAACCTTAGCATGATAGACTAGGGGGAAAATATGTACCTTGACCTCCTATGTTCTTTACAACCACTCAAACTTCGTTCTTTTCCCAGCGAGGCTTTGTACACTGTGGGTGAGAAATATAAAATAAATGTGGTCTCTTTCCTTGGGACATGGTAGCGTACTTTAGCAGCAGAAGAGAGTCAACAAATTTTGAAACCTTTTGGGATTAGCTCGACATATGTACCTTAGTGAGTAGAGACAAAGAGACATGTGACTTGTACTTCATCCATCATTTTTTTTTTTCTCTTTTTTTCAGGAGGGAGACTGTTTTTTCCTTATCTTCCTTCTCTTGAGTCATATATTATTAAATTTATTTATAGTGTATGCCGACGAGAGACACTTTCACTTTCACAACTGAGTTGGTCCAGTGTCTTGTCTTGTTTTGATGGAATGTGTATCTTTGAAGTCTGTACGAGCTCTATTATCAATTCTTGAACTAGGATGCTCACAAAAACGCCTGAGTGTTCAAGAAAGATAAAGTGAAATGTGACATGTACGATCTGAATGTGCTTTGACATTGTTGATCATTATTCCATGTTTTGTCGCATGCTGTTATTGTTGAGAAAAAACCCTAAAAAGGGGGTGTGAGAAAGATAAAGGCCTTGATTCATTTGAGACCCTGCAAGACAGGAGAATGTATGTTATGAATGAAACGGTTGTTTTTTTCTGCCTTCTAGCAAGACAAGGAGTCAAACAAACACTTTTTATTTTTTTATGAATATTTGGTTGGCTTTGGCTGTTGATTGAAGATCCCCGAGACGTGTGTCTGTCCAGCCTGTGATCGAGGTTGGGGCAACACGACCCCTAAGTGGCTCTGACAATGCCCCTCGTTCAGTAACATATGACAATCATGATATGTCATTTTTATTGGTTAAATTTTCTATATATATTTTTCAAAGAGGTTCATTCATTCAAACTGGCGAGGAATTTCTTTGGTCAAATTGTTTTTATATATATGAAATGATCATCATTCATCTACTCTAGGTCGTCAGTCTGAGGGACTTGAAATTACCAAGTCTATGGTGAAAAATTGGCATCGCTTGGACGTAACTCCCAGCGTGGATTGTTGACGAAGTACAACCAGGCAGCGGGCCTTCCGATTACGGCCTAGGACTGAAACCAAAGAGGAGGCCTCCTTAATGATGGAATTGGTTCAGGTAGATATCGGCGGGATCAAGAGTCAGGTCTAGAATGATAGGAGATTTCTATCTGATATTGCGTAACCAATACGGGGACCATCGCTAAAATAGCAACGTCGTGGGCCGCAATTTCGGCCTGATCAACCGGTTGTGGTGGGTTGAAGCCGAGGTCGCCGATCCCGTCGCATTAGACTTCGGGTGGGACGGTAAAATTTGACTGAGATCAAGACCCGCGTCCAAAAGAGAGGGATTCATTTTTTATCCCTAACTCCTCGAACACCCAACGAGATCCTGACAATAAAGTCTAAAGTTCGTGGGAGGAGCTATCATTGTCTTCCTTGGTGACCTCCGCAAATGTAGTACAGATCCAATATGCCCACTTGGGGGTTATGGAATAATATTTTCTTGGGAATTGTCATTTTGGATATGTGGGAGACCCAGGTTCAAATCCTGGCAGTAAGCGCAACTTCATCCAGGGGATCGGGTTTTGACTACTTGTCGCCTCAGAGGGTCTTTTTTTGCATTTAGATTCCCCAGCGACGGGGACGTCGCTTAATGGGGTCTGGGAAAACTGTCGGAGCTGATACCCTTACAAGGGTATCCGCTCATGATTTTGTGGTCAACACAATGTCGGCATCGACCGACAGATTAAAGACGACTAAAAATGAAAAATGAGGCAAATCCCTCAGCCGCTGTGGTCGAGAATTTTTTGATGGCACGAGCGCCGAAACACAGCGCGCATGAGCTAGAGTCAGTGGTTAAGATTTTTTCGGATGTTCACCCGCATTGTCGTGGCGAACGCAGAGACGGTAAAGATTAATGAATTAAAAATTTGAAAGACCGCACGGGTCACTTTGAGCCGTACAAAGAACTGGAGAACGGTTAGTGATTAAACCGTCTGCCACTGAGGTCAGAAGGTTAGTCTAACGAAAGGAAGTCGAGTGGGTGAGAAAGCGGGACACCGGGTTAAAGCATCAAAACGCCGTAGGGAGTGGGAATAATATTCCGCCCCCTCCCCCGACTTGGGTAAGAAAGAAAGTTAGTATACACCCCGGCCTTGTGGCCGAGAGGGCCAAAGAGAGTCATGCTGTCTGCCATGCTAAGGCGACGGCAGCCGGTACAGGCCTAAATTAAGCCTATGAGGGCAGACCGTAAGCCTGTTGTAATTGAAAGGTCAAGCCTATACTCTACTTAGCGCGGAATAGCTCCTGTTCTAACCGAAGTAGGAGCTAGCCCAATAGGTATAGATGCGGATTATCAACGGACTGATTTAGGGAACGAATCCCTCCGGCCTTCGGGCTAGCTCCTTTTTAACAAGGAGTTTTCTTTTGTTTTACCCCGCGCTCGGACTGTCTGGGCTCGATCCCGTGACTTTAGGCTCGAAAGTAGTTCACTGTTAGTTAGTTATTTAGGTTCTCACCCGTGCGTAATGGGAGCCTGACACTTGGTCTGCTCTGGAAGTTAGTGGTTAGATTCTTTGTTTTTTTTTTTTTTTCTTTTTCTTTTTTTTTACCATTATTAGTTAAGATTCATTCTAACCGATCTCCATTTTTGATAAAGGCTCATATGAATCTACCTCCGACAAAAGGGCAGATTCATTGACACCTATGCTACCCGCAAATGTAGTGAGGTGAGACCCACAGACTGTGCACCTCGCCAGGGTCTCGGTTCCTCGAGGATTTGGGGTGAAGGGGAGATCCCCGCGGAATAGATGTAGGAAGGGCAAGTGCCCAGGGACAAATATGCGAGTGAGAGAGGCGCGTGAGTGAAGGGCGTGCAGACGTACGAGCAAGCAAACGTGTAAGCGTGCAGGCGTGCGAAAGTCCAGACGAGCGGAAGCAAGCAGAAAGAGCGAGCATGCGTGCGAGTAAGAGCGAGCGCTGAGGAAAAGTGTGCGTACGAGCAAGAAGGAAGAAGCGTGTGAGCGAAAGCTTGCGAGGGCGAGCGTGCGGACAGATGAGAGGAAACGCGCGACGGAAGAGAGGTAGGAAGGAGAAGAAGGGAAGAAGGAGGAGGAGAGTGATACAGAAGGAGAAGGAGAAGAGGTAGTGAGGAAAGAAGAAGAAGGAGAAGATGAAGGAGGAGAAGAAGGGAGGAAGGGAAAAAATAAGAAGGAGCAACTTACCAGCAGTTGCAGGGGACGGTGGCAGCAAAGACTACGACGGATCGACGACGACATGGAGCGGGAGCAAGAAACAGGTAAGCCTTCGATCCGCGGCTTGCCTTATGATGCATCGATAGAGTAGTATAAATAATTAAAAATAATGGATAAATAAATAAAGAAATAAATAAAATAAATCGAATGAATCTATCACCAGAATGAGGGAAGATTCGCTAGCGTGTGAGTGTGTGCTTATACCCGATCGCGTGGCGGACCTCCCGCTATAAGTCTAACTAAGTCGAACGAATCTACAACTACAATACGGGAATGTGCACGACTTTACCCGTTCGCTCAGTTGCGCGGCTGTGTATGAGAGAGAGAGAGATTTCTTCGTCCTCCTCCTCCTCTAAGTCCTCCATCTCTCCCTCGCCCTCTTGCTACCTGACTTCACGATATCTACAGGCTACGAGCGAGTGAGCGAGTGTGAGAGTGAGAGAGAGAGAGAGAGAAAGACGGTTTGGTTTCCTACGCGCGGCTCGCCGCACGTTACTTGGGTCGATAGAATGAGCAAATCGAAAAGTGACAGTGTATATTTCTACGTTTCAGTGGAAGATTCATTCCGCTCTTGCTCATCCTATTGATGGAATGTGTGTGTGTGTGTGTGTGTGTATGTGTGTGTGTGTGTGAGAGAGAGACGGCTTGGTTTCCTACACGTGGCTCGCCGCACGTTACTTAGGTCGATAGAATGAGCAAATCAAAAAGTGACAGTGTATATTTCTACGTTTCAGCGGAAGATTTTGGGTCGATAGAACGAGCAAGTAGAAAAGTGACATTGTATATTCCCCCGTTTCAGCGTAAGATTCATTCCGTTTTTGTTCGTCCTATCGATAGAGTATGAACATGTGAAACGTTCATGATTCGACCAAAAAGAGAGAGGAAGAGAGAAAGTGAGAGAGAGAGAGAGAGAGAGAGAGAGAGAGAGAGAGAGAGAGAGAGAGGATTACTGAGGCGGCTCGTGAGTCGCTGCCGGGGCAAATGGGTGACTGATTCCCGGAGGACTATGCGCCCTTACTCTGTCTGTATCCAGGTGGAAATATGACTTGCATACGCTCAATACTATTATTATTACTAGTAATAAATATTATTATTATTATTATTATTATTATTATTATTATTATTATTATTATTACTATAACTAATATTATTGTCATTATTATCGAATTCATCTTGAATGAAAAGATTCGACTATGAGTCAATCACGAAAAGAGGAAAGGATACGAACGGGGCAGGAACTCGCCCAGATCCGGTGGATGTCGGAACCGTCATACGTTGTGGTGTTGACTCATGGATCGTTGAGTTCACCTTCGCTCACACCTCAGGTAACGGAAGGAATGATTACAGATTTGTTGTGGTATCATCTTCATTTTCGCACTCACGAACATGCATTCCATTGGACGAGTATCGTGACTTAGTAAGAAGAACACTTGCCGAGAGAGGGGGCGCTCAAGGAGAAGAAGAGGGAAGGAGGAGGAGACGAAGGAGAAAGAAGAAGAAGAAGGAGGATAAGAAGAGGTGGAGAACAGACAGGGAGAGGAGAAGACAAAATGGAAGGAGGAAACTTACCTGCGTCTGTCCTGTATCTGGCCGTAATCAGGGTCAGGTGCATGGCATAAAGGCAAAAGAAGAAGAGGGGCGCAAGGGCATGTGGAGTGCGTACGCACGTGGAAGGAGGCAAAATAGTGGGTATCGGTGTTATCGGCATCTGCGTACGTTGAGGAACGAGGGTGATAGTGCAATACGAGAAATACCTGGTGCTGGAAGCGTGCGACAGCGGTCGCCATATGCTCGTACTTCGAGAATGCTATTGATATCATCTTTCGGCCACGTAGTATAGGCTAGATAGGATCTGCCATATGTAGTCTGGGCGCCGAGCGCCAGATAGAATATCAACATCGGTCCTTCATTGATGATGATGATGAGACCTTACCAGCACTATCTATGATGAGCTCTCACTGTTTTCTTATTTGAGGAAACTTGTGATGTAATACTGCTAATTGGTTCAAGATAAGGTTTATCTGGACTCATAGGTATGATGCTGTTGGATTGTTGAAGCTCGCTATTACTTATCTCCCTTGCATTACGATTATCATTATTGTTTATTATTATCGTTATTATTATTATTATTATTATTATTATTATTATTATTATTATTATTATTATTATTATTATTTTGTTCATGATTGATTTTAATCATGACCACTGATAACGCCCCCCCACCCCCGAAGGAAGTAAAAGAGGGTAATGTTAGAGAAGTGTGCAAAGTGTAGGACTTCTCGATATTATTATTACCAATATTATTTCTATTTTCATTACTACTATTATTATTGTGATTATTATTACTATTATTATTATTATTGATCAATACTATGAGTAATTATCATCAACATTGCCATTATAATCTTAGTATCAATATCACTTCACTTATTATTATTATTATTATTATTATTATTATTATTATTATTATTATTATTATTATTATCATTATTATTATTATTATTATTATTATTATTATTATTATTATTATTATTATTATTATTATTGTTATCATTATTTCTCGGTTGCTTTTGAAACATCACAAGTGGGGGAAAGGGCCGAAGAGTGAGGAAAGAAAGGGGTACTGGAGAGGAGAAACACGTTGTCACTACATGATGACGCCTGCCTCCTCCATCCTTCCCCATCTTTGTCTTGATTGGATTCTCCCAAAGTACCCACCTCTTTGACTATGATTGGATGATTCTAAAGTACTAAGCAATCGGTTGCATAGACCATACATCTCCAAAGACAGGGCGATTGCGGGAGCTCTGCCGGAGTTCAGAAAGAACTCTGGAGGCAGGGAAAAATAAGGTACACGTCACCTATTCCTTTCCCGTATACCCTTACAGGTTATGCCCTTCTATCAGACTACTTGTATGATTGTACGATATATTGTTCATGGCTTTCTTCAGGACCGAAGCACCAAAAACAAAAGGGTTATATGATTGAAATCAGAACGTGCCTGATGTCAGGAAAAGGAACCTAGGAAAGAATCAAGAAGGAGCCTAGTCTGCATGGTCTTGAGAAAACAAAGGCAGTATGATGGAGGCCTCCGTCAGGGTCGTCACGCTGTCTACATGCAACGACTGAAAGGGTACTCGCCGTGCGAACTACCCATCCATGCGCCTAACTAGTTGACTTTTGACATGCATACATTAATGACGTGAAGATGTAGTGCGTCTTCTCTGTTGACTTACCAGCTAAATCCAAGACTAATCTGATACTTCCGAGGAGCACATGATGAAAGCATGACTAATCCGGTACTCCCGAGGAGTACATGTCCTTAATCAAAGCATGACTAATCCAGTACTCCCGAGGAGTACATGTCTTTAATCAAA
>BFEA01000186.1:1733664-1754686 GCA_003427395.1 Chara braunii
CCGGCATAGCACTTCTTCTTCTTCTTCTTCTTCTTCTTCTTCTCTGTCTCCCACTCATCTTCTTCTTCTTTCTCTTCTCTCCTCCTCCTCCTCTTTCGCCCATCTTCTTCTTCTTGTTCTTCGACTGCCATACCCTAACGCCATACCCTGCCGCCATACCCCGCCGCCATACCGCCCTGCCGCCGTCGCCATCTTGTCCATCGGTTGGTGGAGAAGGAAGTCGGAGGCAGTTGGAAAGAGGAGGGGCCAGAGGGAAGGACATTGCGAGCTCAAGCGCACCTTCGTCGGGGGTGGTTGACAATGTCCTGACGCCGGCTACGAAACCATCCTTGTTCGTCCCACAACCGGAGGGAAGGCAAACGAAGCTGCAGGGCGAGAAGAATTTTTGGAAGCATGTGGAGCAAGGTCAAGAGGTTGCGCCGAAGGGGCGGGCTGCGGTGTCGGCTATGCTCGACCGTTTACAGGGGCACGAGCAGAAAAGTTGTTGAGCATTTCCTCAAATTGCAGAAGCCTTGCCCTTTCAGGACAGACGAGATATTGCACTAGCTGGTGGCCCAAGGCACGAAGGTGCTGCCGAAGGACAAGAAGACGCAATACCTTTTGTAAAATTACCGGCAACTGCACAACGTTTCACTGGGTGGGGATGCTGTCATTGAAGACGACGAGAATGTGGTTGTACCTCGTGGTTACGAGGAGCCACGTCCGCCGGTTGTTGTTGGGAGGGAGCCAATGGATGAAGTGGTGCAGCGGGGAAAATAAACTGTAGCGGTAGAGGCGGTGAGAGAAGATGGCGATTGCACCACAAGGGTGGCTTCACTGCAGCAAACGACCATCAAGAGATGGGTCGACAACGTGGCGCAGAAAAAGTTGGACGTTGCATTGGCGGAGGCAATGTTCAGAGTCAGAATTGCATTCCAATTCCGGGACTTCGACACCACCCATCAACTGCACAACGTGTATCTCGAGGTGGCGAACGCTACACCGAAGGTGAAGTTGCCATCTTCGAAGCACATTCGGACTGTCATGCTCGAGTTTATTTTCATGCACATTCAAAAGCAAGTGGAGCCTTTGACAAAATGTTGGGATGTCACTGGCTGCACTTTCATCACGGACGGGTCTAACGATCGGAGGGAGCGGCCTGTCATGAACTTCTTAGTGCGGGGTAGCAGGGAGCTGTTCTAGTGGCGACGGTGTACATGGATGGCAAGAAGAAAACGGGAGCAGCGTTGGTGAAACTATGAGAGAAAATAATGAGGGAGATCAGGCTACATCGCATCAATGCGATTTGCACTGACCATGCGGAGGTGAACAAGAGAGCAGCTCAAATTTTGGAACAACGCATGAACCCTGCGGTTTCAAAGATACCTAGGGTTCCCTGTGCTGCACACTGCTGCAGCTTACTGCTAAGGGACATCAGCAAGTTGGACTGGGTGAAGGCTACGGTGAAGCGGGGCCACACCATTGTCAAGTTTATCAGGAATCACCACACGACTAACAATTTTATGATGATGTTGGACTCATCATGGACGCTGTTGCGACCGACTGGGGTCCGTTTCGGGTCGGTGTACCGGATGCTGGAGTGGATACACAACCGGAGGGCAGTTTTGAAGGACATGGTGGACCCAAAGAATGTGGGGAAGTGGAAGGCGATGCGGTGGTCGAGCGCGAAGCTGCAAGTGAAAGCGGATCTCGTGTACTTCACACTACGGAGGGATGCTTGGTGGACGGAGCTAAGGAAGGTGGTGGAGATGATGGAGCCGTTGTATCTCTTACTGCGGAGGATGGACAAGGATGGGACCGCACCGTCAAACCTTGTGGAGTACAACCGACTCATGGAGAGGATGCTAGCGGAGGTTGTGCACGCGTTGGCTTTTCTTCTCGACCCGCGAAGGAGAGATCTAAAGTGGTTGTTGGACCGGGACAACGCACTTGTGCAAAACGCGCTGCGTTATTTGCAGAGGCAAATTGGCGGACATTGGAAGTCCAAGACGCAAGTTGGGATATTGAGCGACCTACGCGAGTTCCACAAGAAACCCACCGCATACGACCCCAAGCGGAAGGACAGGAAGATGTGGGAGGAGGATGCGGTCACGGATGGTGGTTGTATCTCACCGTCGGAGTGGTGGGTAACACATGGTGGCGATGTACCGAAGTTGCAGGCCATTGCTATCAAAGTGATGGGCATGTGGAGCACTGCAACTCCGGCGGAGCGTAATTGGTCCTTGATGGACTTGGTGCACTCCAAGCGACGAAATCCGTTGAAGCCCGCAACCGTGGAGAAGCTTGTGTACATTCATTGGAATATGAATCTGTTGCGGGCGAGCAAGAATGTAAAGGACCATCACTACGTCGATTTGTGGGCGGAGTTCTTCGAGTCTCTTCCGAATGCGGAGGAGGGCGATGATCCTCTTTTGGAGGAACCCGAGGAGGGGAAGGGGAAAACGGAGGAGAAACAGGCGCGGGAACGGACCTTCATCAAGTTATCAAAGGGCCGGATTCCGAAGAACCTCGAAGAAGATGAAGAGAAGCACACAAACGACAACGATGTGGATGACGAGATATAGAAGGGAAAGACTCCATGGTCTGAAACGTCTAGCGAAAAGGAGGCTGAAGACTCGTCCGACGATGATTTTGAGCTGGGAGTGCGACCCTCAATCCCGGGCACCACATATGTTGGGATGAAGCCAACAACACGTCGCCTATACTACCCTCTATGTATCTGAAGATATGACTGAGAAAGCTTATTACTCTTGTTTGTTTTAATTTCATGACTTTATTTGAAAAATTAATTAACTAAGTATGTACGAGAATTCAAATTATTTGCATAAGTTCAAACGGAATGAATTGGGAAAGGCAGAAGGAAAGTTAGTTTTGTTTGCGTATGATCGGGTCAACCTAAGGCTGAGTCCATTCTAAGTCGATGGACTAAGTACTATGGTTTTTTTTTTTTATGGTGGGTCATTTGCTTGACTTTCAGAGGCTGGGACGCTCCATAAGTTGGACGGTCCGTTCACATGTTTTTTTTTGTTTCTGAATGGAGGATGAGACCTATAAGTTGGATACTCAGAATCCTTATGTGTTTTTTTTGTTGAACAGGGTTGGGCTTATTATTTGTGGGTGTTTCAGTTCTATGTTAATTTTTTTAGAGGAACAGAGGCAAAGGGTAGTCACGCTATAAGTTGGTGTGACCACGTCGTGAGCCGTGAACATAAATGAGACCAGAGTATAAAATATTATTTATTTGTTTATGTATTATATCATTGGCAGGCTAGGCGTTATCAGTTGGGAGATCTGACCATATAAGTCAGTAGAGAACAAAGCTTAAAAAAATTAAGAGTCATAGTATGAAATTAAAAGGTAACTTTGCACAAACTGACACATTCATAAGTTTGATAGTCTGGCCTTATGCCCATGATAACATAATACGCATAAAGATAATATAAAAATTGTTTGTTTTTCAAAACATAATTGAGGTTTGGTTTGGGAATTCCATAAGTTGGAGTGATCTGACCATCGGTCATAAGAGAGAAAGAAGTTGTAAACTTATTTATTGAATGTCGTTGTGTTGCAGATGTTGGACCAACCCATAAGTTGGGGGTTGTTCTCTCATATACGCACATGTTGTTTGTCTATGCAAGCTAGACTGCCCATAAGTTGTGTAACCTATTTTTACGCTATATGTCATTGTTTGCGATGACCATCCACACCATAAGTTAATATGTTCTAATTATATGTCTTTTGTCGTTTTTTCAAACAAAGGTTTCATCCCTTATAAATTGAGGTGACTTAGTTATTTGTGCATGTCGAATATTCATGTTGATCAACTGCCTCATAAGCTGTTGTTGCTTGGTTATACGTCTTAGGTCATTTTTCTAGGTTAAAGCAACTCACATCATCAGTTGGTGTGACTTAATCATATGCCTTAACATTTACTTGTTTTACTAGGTAAGAACACCATAAGTTGGTGTGACCTACTCATATAAATCGGCAGGTTAGTCACACTCATAAGTTTGTTGTCTTATCCTATGCTTAAGGTAAGAAAGGGTAAAAGAGGAATAACGAGATACTTAAACGAACAATGTAATCTGTAAAAGAACCTGACGGTTTGTGATAAATGTTATTGTGCTCACTTGTATGTGCTCTTGGGTTTATCTTCTGCAATCATTTTTCGATAGTTTAGTCGCTTTAGATGCTCATTGAGTGTTAAAGCTATAAGCAGATATCATTGATGACGAGAGGGAAGTTTGTGATAAGATATGAGTTACCTCACTATAAGTTAGGACTAGTGTTAGTTCACGATATCATCTTTGAAGAAGGATCATGTTGACTATCTCCAATTTTAACTCTCAAGTGAATGTCAGAAGTTAATCTAAAATATAGTTGTACTTTGCTTTTGCATTTTCAACTTTGTATAAATCTTGACAGCCTCTTTTCCTACGGGAAACGTTGCCGAATTTTTTATAAATATGAAATAATTGGTAATTTTGAAGATGATGTATAAAAACTTTAAAAATATATTTTTTCTACGAGAAGTGCTGCTGAAATTTTAAAAATTTGTAAGAGTTATATTATTTTCTGCCTATAAAAAATTTAACACTCCATTCAGATTAACGAAGATGTTGTCAAAGTTATTGACAACTGTTGCTACCAATCAGAAGAAGATGAGAGAGACGTTAGTAGAGGAGTTAGGCTATGAGATTCAACAAGTCCTCAATTTGGTATAAACGTAGTATTGTTTTTTTGCGGTCTGTAATGTGATGGAGGTCTACATATTTGATTGAAGGCTTGACTCGTTCACCCCAATCCTCCAAAGGATCACTCTTTTTTTATCCTTAAATAACAGGTCAGAGATAGATAGAGAGATAACTCAAAAACCAACAATGTAGCAAAAATTTAAAATGAAGCGTAACCACATTGCTGCAACATGATCCAGAGCATCATGCATCAGACCTTCTTCTCTACGCAACTCAGTCTGAAAAACCAGGGCGTCCGTCCTGCGTAAAATACTACTTTCCATGTCCGAAAACTCTTTAAGTCCCCGGGTCCAGTAAAAATTGGTCCCTGGACAAAAAAACGTTGTGCACTACGAGACCGCGTATGGCGGACACGGAGTGCAGATTCCGAATACTCTCGAAACAACACCTCATAAAACCGAATGAGAAAAACCGAAAACCTAATAAACCGATTAAATAGACCGAAAAAATATAAATATCGAAAAAAATCCGCGATCTCGTCCTTAGGACGCTCACTTAGGTTCGATTACGACAATCTGTTGCCGCCGCAGGTAATCGCCTCATGATTCAGTGAATCGCCCAGCCATCTTGTGTGCACCGCTGAGTCGGGTGGCACAGAGGTACATGAAGACCCTTTCTTATTTTTGTTGTCGTATCCATAGTCAACTTCGCCGTTCAAATTTGGAAAACGTCGTTTCAGCAGATCGCCCAGCTGGTCTTTACCGCCAAAAAGGTAGCACAGACCCTCTGAATGCCCGCCGAAAAAGTCTCTTTCTGGTTCAGATGGTCCCTTACTGCTTTGCCCCCCCTGGACTGCTCGCAGGTGATCACAGGGCCCAAAACCTTACCCTTGCCACTCCCGGTAGCACTTTTGTAGCCAATACATCATCTCTTTTAAAACCCTCCTCCCACCCTTTCGAAAAACTTTTCGAACACGGTGAAAATCTGTTCGGATGGAAACCCCACCCCTTTGAGCTCTCTGTGCAGAGTCATCAGTGCAAGCGGAAGTAGTGCATCCTTATTTGTATTGCTTATGATCCGATGCAATGTTCCGATCGGGATAAAAATCCTTGTGAGGGTTTTTGCCCGAGGTTTTCAAGGTCAGACACTGTCCGACCTTTTTGTTCGATTATGAGACATGATGAGATTGACGTCGTTAAAGTTTATTCAGACCAACCCTATAACTGAGAGACTTAAAGCCTCACGTCGTAGACACATGACGTCATTGACGTGTAACGGCGTTGACGATTGATTGAAACAACGAGAGTCAGCGGTATGGCTTGACGTCTGCGGTTCCCGACAAGGCCACAGTGGTGCGCGGTTGTGGAAGGACTAAAGTTAGACTTACTCTACCTAAAAGGGTGGCGCGCGACCATCGGCCACGCGATTCAGAGCCTATGAGGCTACTAGGGACCATCTTACGAGGATTAAAACCACGATGGTGGCCAAGAGACCCAGTGGCCTGCGCTGTTAAGGGTTGAGGACCACCGCGGCTGATATACGCAGCCTATAGGCGGGGTAGGGCCCGCAACCGGGGCTTGCTGGACCCGAAGCAGGCAAGGCGGCTGGGCCGCAGGCACGCAAACCCTGCTGGGCCACAGGCAGGCGACCTACTGAGCAGCGAAGCCCTTCATATAGGCGGGTCTCCCCTATTCCAATGTGGAATAGGAGCTAGCCCAGTAGGTTATCAAGCTAGACTCTCACCCAGCGGGTACCGCGATCGAACCTGACAAGACACTCCTGGGCTAGCACCTTTTGGGCGCGGCCGTTTTCGGTCGTGCGATCGTTGAGATCGCGCGGCTAAAAACAGTCGCGCGGAGTTAGCATGTCCCCTGCGCAAGGATGACAAACATAAATCGAGAAATGATCAAAAAAAAAAAAAAAATTGATCCCACAGGGAATCGAACTTGGGTCCGTGACTGGGAGGGGCGTGGCCGAAAAGCCACGCAGTGTTCTGGGAACCGGTCGTTGGCATAAGCCAACGTGAAGAAAAAAAAAGTAGAAAAAAAATAAAATAAAAAAAATGATGAACCAAGCGCCAGATGGCGCGATAAACGCTGGTGGGGGCTTGCAGTCACCATAAGCTGTGACAGGCGCCCGTGTTTACAGGCTGCCACTTCGTTTTTTGGCAAGTTTATTTTTTTTTTTTTCTTTAGATTTTTTTTAGATTTTCTTTCTTGGACTAGATTTTGTTTGTTTCTTTATAGAAGCCATACCCGTTCGTTCGACAAATGAGCAGACTTGACATCAACATGATGAGCAAAATCGGAACGAATCTTCAGGCAAAACTATGGCACGTGCAGTAGCTGCACCCCATGCGCAGTGGTTGTGCCACTCTCATAGCAGTTGCGCCCGTTGAAAACGGGCCGCAGGTTAAAAAAAAAAAAAAAAAAAAAAAAGTATGACTGTGTCAGACTGTTTCGTCGGACTTCCACAGACTCATCAGGACGTTGAACCTCGACAGTCTAAGCGGCGGATGAATCCGCCATCAGAACATGGGAGTATACGTTGCCTCCCCAATCCTTTGGCTTGCAGCCCTTTGGCTTGCAGCCAAAGGTCTGCGCCCGTTCGTAAAGAACGGACTGCAGATCGTTGCCTGCACCTGGCGCCGCGTGCGTCCGGGTGCAGGCGCGGGGAAAAAGGGGGGAAAAAATCCCTGTTGAGCTTGACTCTTGTGGTTGGCCGTTCGTTTTAAAACAACGGCTACCCCTTACACAAAAGAAAATAAGGGGCCTTTAGAAAAAAAAAAAAAAAGTAGGACCTGGCTCCTCGGTCCTGATTTAGGTCCGCTGGAGGACCGAAGCTTTCGACGATAGGAAGTTTAGAGGAGACAGAATAGAAGCTGAGTCGTGATACACTTAGGGGGCACTGTCGGGAGCGAGACAGTGCCCTATGTGAGGGTTTGGTGGGGGGTGAGAGTAGTAGAATAGTACAGGAGAGTAGGGGAGGGGGAGTGAGGTATGAGAGTTGGGGGACAGAGTAGGAGAATAAGGGAGATGGAGTGTAGGTAATAAATGGTAGGGGAGTGAAGGTAATGGAGGTTAGAGGTAGGTTGACAAAGCAATTAGTGCTGAGTAGTTTTGAACAGTAGTAAGAATAGGTAGAAGGATTGTTGTGGTGTGTTGTAGGAAAAGTTTAAGCTTTTTGTAATTGAAGACAGGGTGGTGATCATCATAAGCTAAACCGGTTGATGCTGTCGGGATAACTCCGGGTTGAATTGTGAGGGCCCCGGCCTCTTGCTCAACGAATTGATAATATACTTGACATGTTTGATAAAAAAAAAAAAAAAAAAAAAAAAAAGTGGGAGACTGAGGAAAAACGAGGCTGCTAGAACAGCAGCAAAAATAAAAGAAGTTTTGTACCTGGCCACTGTCGCGGCCAGGTTCCCAAGCCGTAGCTAGGGGGCCTGCACCGAACATGGCCAGGTTTAGGAAAGGGGAGAGTTTCCTTTTTGTTATTGTTTGAACCTGGCTACAGCAGAGGCCAGGTTCTCGAATGGTTTGCTGGAGAGCCTAGCTCTGAACTTGGCCAGGCCTAGGAGAAGGTGCACTGCTGAGGTTGAGCCTCAACAGTAGCAGATCAACAAGGGAGGTGGTTGAATACAACCTCCCCTTGCTGAATTTATTACAGGGAAAGGGCCAGGTCCTTTTCCTTGTGAATGGGTCTGGCCATTTCTGCTGTGTGGGCTGGTATGTGCCCTTGAGATCAAGGGCCCAGCCTGAGCTCAAATTTTGGCTGAGAGCTCAGGTTGCTAGCATCACCTCCTACAACTATAAAAGCAGTCAGAAAGCAGCCAGCCAGCAATCGTTTGTGGTTGGTGCTGCTAGCAATTCACCTGAGAGAATGTTGGCTTGCTGTTGTTGGGAGGTGCTGCTAATGAAAGGAGGAGCTGCTACTGGCTGGAGTGAGAGAGAGGGGAGGACTGCTGGAGGTGGCCATAGCTGTGGAACACAGCCATAACCGCCATCTCAGAGGGGTGGAGAGAGAGAGAGCGTCGGAGGTCTGCAGTGCGCGCAAGAGAGGAGGGGCTGCCATAGCCGCCACTTTCCTGGTGCGGTGCAGGGGAAACTCTGCCCATTGTGGACGGGGGCGGCAGTAGTTTTTTTGTGGTGCAGTGGAGACTCTGCCCATTTGTCACTGTGACGGCGGCGCTTTTGGGCAGCAACGCAGAAGCGCTGCCAAACCTTTATGGCGGCGGCACTTGGAGTCGGCGTGATACAAGAAAGTGCTGCCCGGTTTTCGCGGCGACAACATTGTTTTTTTGGCGGTAACGAGGAAGCGCTGTTGAAATACTGGGTACAACTTTGGGTTTGGTGGCGGTGACGCGAAAGTATCGCCGAATTTTTCGGTAACGGCATTAGACTTAACGGAAGTGGTGAGAAAGTACTGCTGGGTTTTTACGGTAGTGGTGGGGGTTTTCGTAATATTGGCTGCATAAGGTGGCGATCAGATATTGACGCGAGGGGGAATATATTAGAGTGGAACTACATTTTAGAGTGTGGTGAGGTTGACGTGGCGAGATTAGGGTAAGAGACGGTTGCATTGGAGCATCGTCTAGTAGTTGTGAGTGATCGTGTGAGGATCACGGCAAGTGATCATCTTTAAGGGAGTGGTGGTGATCGCCTTGTTGACGGCTTGCGTGACAACCTACTCATTAAAAGGCGTGATTCTACGCGGTTTTCTTGAGTGAGCCGCATTCATCTCAACTTCACTTAAGGTCAGTTTCACTCAGACCCTTCACACCTGTGTGAACGCGCACTTGCTTGACCTTGTTCTTCRGACGTTCACTGAAAAGGTAGAGGAAGTTGTGTCTTGTTTACACGTGTGAATGAAAGTCTGACATGAGTTTGGGAATGCATTGTTTTCTTTTGAACTTGTTGTTTTACTTGACGTGCAGGTAGGTAGAAGGATGCCTGAGAATGGAAGATTTGATCATGTTAACGGGAGGGAATGGAAGGATGGTTGTCTTCTATTTCTCGCTTGCATGCATGTTGAAAGGAATGACAATGAGTGGACGACGAAAAGGAACTTTATCACACAAAGAAGAAGAAATCAATTGGACATAGACTTTTTTTCTGAGGCTGCCCATTCTTTCCTGAATGACCCTATTTGTCTATACCCGTCCATCCGAAGGTTCTTCTTCTCTGTGATCTCCTTCTTCGTCTAGGTTCGCCCTTGACGTCAGGCAGTAAAGGGTTGACCGTCTTCTGTGGTAAATGCATTTCCTTTCCTTAGGAGGCATCTGAGGCGGGGGTTCGTTGCCTTAGGGGCCGACCCTGCTAACGACTCGGAGTGGACCGCTTAGGCGCGGGGATACCATGATGTCGTGGTAGGGTCAGCCCGACTTCTGGAATCTGAGGTTCACTCGGGCGAGGACGAGGGGCATCCCAAACCACCTCCTAGGGGATGGACGAGGGGTATCCCAGACCACCTCCTAGGGGATGGACGTGTGCTAGTCACGGAAGGCGCTAAGTTCTTGGCGGCTCACGTTAAGGAGAACCGCTAAAGTTTACCCTTCTAGTGACCGGCCTAGGAGCCACAGACAAATGGGGAACTGGCGCCATAAGAAGCCCAGTTCGTGTGTTCACTAGCTATAGACGGAGTGCAAGTATGCACTGCCTTCGTGGACAGGTTTGCGCCATAAGAAGTGCAAGTCTTGGGCAATCAGGCAAGTTGACAAAAAGACGCGACTGGAGCGTTGCCTTGATTATCTTTATGTCGCAGGCTGGTATTTCATCACTCGGGGAACAGAAAGAGTAATTATTGTCCAGAAGGACAAAGCGACCAACAAAAATTAAAAATGGATCCTTGACTTCAATGAGGCATTAAACGTTCGGTCGTTCAAGTTGAGTACTGACTCGTATAGTGGTAGCCGGACTACTTGCAAATGGCATTCACACCAAAGTTAGAGAAGTGGTGAAGTCATCATTAAAACAATGGCACTCTAACTCTGCTTGAGAGTCGGGGCACTCATATTCCTTGCTAGCAGTCAGTATGGGGCGGAATGAAAGAACTTGGCAACGCATCTCATCCTGTCGAAAAAGTCGTGACGGTCCAACCATCTGGCCGGTAGAGTGAAGATACTTAAGTCAGACGTCATTTGAGCGTCGCTTTATGTATTGACCATGCTTTGTTCCTTTGTTGATAAGCGTTGTTGGAGTCAAGTCGACTCTTGTCGGATAAAAGAAGGGACTAGGATCGCTCACAGTTTTCCTTCGCTTGGAATGTCACGTCCTAGTCGACCGACGTCGGTCCGATTCCTGGGAGATCAGCGCCCCAGGGACGGACCACGTTCGGGTCCACTTTGGCGTTTAACCATGCGTACCTATGCTACAGCGAACGAGCAAATGCCCTCGGTCGGCCTACCTCTGCAATTGTATTATAAAAGTCTTCGCATGTTGGTCAGTAGCTCGGCGGGGATACGGCCCTAAGGGTGGTGACAACCCCTTAGGGAAGGTAAGTTGTGCCCCGCGAGAACCTATCCTGTCGTAGGGGACCGCGGGATGTACAACTAGCGCACTCGGCCGGAGCGGCAAAGGGTCGGCATGGGTTACCGCGTCGTCCCCGAGTTGTCTCTAAAAAGTTGAAAGCCTAAGTTTCTCCTGCGTGACGCGGCCGGGAGGGCCCTCGCTCGCTCGGGGACAGATGCGCTCGACAGGTGGTGCCGTTGCCGGGGATAACGACAAACTACCGTTGTCCCTGGTGGAACGACACTCGGGAATGGAGCAAGTGAAAGATTATGCCGTAGGGGTTGTCTAAGAAAAAAAAGTTAGTAACCTCTGAACTTCTACAAGTGTAAGGAAGAAACCTTAATAGATGTTACCAAACTCCTAGGCTAATTTCTTGAGTTTATGTTTTGGTCCCTAGATGGACGGTGCCGCAGGGCGTCTCGACAACGACGACGATGGGAGGAACGACATTCAAGAACTAGCACTGGTTATCCGGCAGTCGCAGCGAGAACCCTACCCCAAGATTGATGTTCCATTGTTCGATGGGAATCATGCCTCTTCTTGGGCAAACAAGTTTGAGCAATTGGGGTATAGCAACGAATAGACGGATGAGAAGATGCTTCGCATGGTTAAAAGGTACTGTCAGGTGGAATACCGAGATGAGATCGATGAGCTGATGTGAATCTCCCGTAATTGGTCAGATTTTAAGGCGTGGTTGCTGGAGAAGTACCAGCTCAGCGATCGGTTACTCGACTTGCGAGATTTGAGGGCGGTGGATCATAAGAAGTTTGGTACTACCAAACAATTCTTATCGGACTTTGAGCGTGTGGCTCGCCTAATCCCGAATTTATCCGATAAAGATCGCTGCCTCATCTTCCTTGATAACTTCAACGACATCGAGCAATCGAAGTTGGTCGAAGGGATGCAAGGGAGGTATCACTGGACTAAGGTCCGGCAAAATGCGCTAGTGGCGAAGTTCGATGATATCCTCTACCGGTTGTTGAGGCAGCAAAAGGAGGAGCGGGAAAAGGTGAAGCTGGGAGAAGTAAAGAACGGTGAAATTTACAAAACTTTGACCTGCATGAGAGAAATGATGGAGGGCATAAAGGAGGAAAGGCTGAAGTTTCAAGTCATGTTGGCCAAAGAGAAAAAGAGTAAGACGAAAGGGAAAGAGTCAGTGGAAGAAGAAAGTGACAGTGAGAGCGAGGAGGGAAATGAGTCGCCTCGTAAGTTGACAAAGGCGGAGAGGAAGGTCTTGAATCAAATTCGAGGCGGACAGGGGACCTCCCGTAAGCAGGGGAAGAATGGCGGACAAAATAATCAAGGGGGGAATGGCGGTGTTGGCGGTGGTTCGTCCGGACAAAGTTCGCAGGATTAAGGGCAGTTCCAACCATAGGGTGGACGAGGCCGCGGTCGAGGTCGTGGGAACGGACAGCGAAATCGTTGGGCGTGGCAACAGGAAGCCATATGTAACTATTGCGTAGAAAAGGGTCATATTATGCGGTTTTGCCAACTCCTTTCGAAAGATGAGAAGGAGGGCATAGTCTTCACCACGATACGTGGTGAAGTCTTTGATTACGAAGGGAATTTGATCGACCCCGACATTGAAGGGGGTATGAGGAAGGAGGCGTTTCGCCGAATGGGTCGTCCCCTGTCGGCGACGTTCCAGATTGCTTCTCCCGAAGAAGCGCGGTTGGCTGAGGTCGAGGAGGCCATGACTTCGTTACATATTGACGACTCGTCGGTGGAACCAGAAGGGTTTAGGGAACAAATGGTAGAACGAGCGCAAACCGTCACTAGGCGGCTTGCCCGATGCCGGGACTCTATCATCCAACTTTGCGTGGACATGGAGGAAGTCTGACCTGGAATGCCGAATGTCTTTCTCTTTGGCGAATGGGGTGATAAGAGAGAAGATGCGGCTGGTCAAGCACGGACGTCAGCTCCGAGAGAAGTATCGCAGACTGGGCCGATGGTAAGCACGATGTGACCCAGGCCTGTACTGAAGAGAAGTGCTCCGACTGTAGCCGTTCAGACTTAGATGCGGCGACAAAACGAGCAGCTTCAGAAGGAAAGAGAGTCTGAAAAGGCAGTGGAAGAAGAGTCCATCCCCGTTAGTAAGAACGATGAGGATAACGAGGATGAAAAGTTGCGGGCCGAAGAAGAAGAACGGGTTCGTCGTCGTGCTCTGGAAAGGGAACCTGAAAAAGGGAAGACCGAAGCAAGCGAGGAGGAACCGCGAAAGAAGAAGAACATCCACTCGATCCCCGTGAAGCAGGGGATCGATATCGAGCGACTCGTCCATAAGATCCTGGAAAGTCAGCGCGACTTGGTCACGCTGAAGGAAATTTTGGCGGTACCGTCGAAGATTCAAGAAGAGTTTAAACAACGGATGACTCGTGAGACAGTTATGACTGTTAAGCTCGGCGAAGTCATTCCGCCGGAGGCTAAGTGGTCCCCGCCTGGGACAAAGATGGATTGGCGAAGTGTGCCGACCGGCCATATTAAAGTCCAGATTGGTCAACAGAAGTATTCGGCACTCATGGATGATGGAGCCGAGATGAACATTATTCGTGAGCGTCATGCTATTGAAGTCGGGTTGAAGATCAATTGAGATGATTACGGGTTTTGGGTGGGAGCTAGCGGATCGACCTCATTCTGGGGAACAACCGGTGGCGTTCTCGTCACGGTCGGAAAAGTTAAGGTCCGTTCGTATTTCTACGTGTTACCTAGGGTGGAACACGAGGTGCTTCTAGGAAGGGCATTCCTATGTCGATCAGAAAGCATCATCATTAACAAGCATGATGGAACCATGTTTGTTATCCTTTGTGATCCTGTCTGCGGTTACTACGAGGTGGTCAAGTGTGCAAACACTGGACCTTATTGTTCGCGGAACCGGCTGAATCCAGAATCGTATTCTTTCCCGGAGTCAGAAAAGTTGAGAAGGGAGAAGGAATCGTTAGGGGAGGAGCCGAACCCCTCGTGAGTTCTCATTGACCCTGCCTGATATTGGGCAGACAATCGATTTTGTGTCAAGACATGCGGCAGTTAATCCAAATGTGGTGCAAGCCTTGACGGAGATCATCACGGACACTGGAAGCGCAAGAACTATACGTCTTGTTTACTCTCCGTCGGAGGGGAATAAGGGTGAATATCAGGAATTGCCCTCCACTCCACAGGGTCCTTTTTTAGAGGACGCAAGCTTGACACCGGCGCCAAACGTAAGTGCAAGAAAGTAGGTGTGAAGGCGAAGCTGGTACCTGTTCTGATCACTTAGGAGGAGGAAGTCTATTATCGTGAGGAGCGCGAGTGGATCAGAGAAATGAAAGAGAGAGGTGAAAAAGGGTCATGTCGGTTAACCAAAGAAAGAGTGGAAAGTATGATCATTGGGGAGGAGGACCTCCTCACTGGGCAGGAAAAATGGTATACCATCGATATATTGAGGGAGGAACATCTCTCCTATGCGTTTGATGATGATGAGCGAGGAAGATTGGATGTCGATAAAATCCCGATGATCAGAGTTCATATTGTACCACACGAGCCATGGAATGTAAGACGGCCACGTTATCCGAATCCGGAGGATCACCGTAAAGTAGTCGCGTATCTTGATGGAAAGATCCGGACGAAGGTTGCAGATTATTCTTACGGGCCATATGCATCTCCATGGTTCTGTTTCATCAAACCGAATGGTACCTTACGGTTGATTCAGGACCTCCAGAAGTTGAATTCAGTGACAGTACGAGATGCAGGTGGACTCCCACATGCGGACCTACAGTCGGAGTCTTGTGCAGGGAGGTCTATTATTATCCTGATTGATTTATATTTCGGGTATAACCATTTTCTCATTTACACTGCGGATCGGCCCAAGATGGCGATGCACACTCCTCGCGGGTTGATCCATATGTGTGTAGCGCCGCAGGGGTGAGCGAATGTCGTTGCCATTGTTCAGAGATATGTGACGAGGGTTATACAACCTTATTGTCCTGACATAACTTTGCCGTATATTGACGACTTGGTTATTCCAGGGCCTCGAACGAAAGACCTGGCGGAGGTGTTGTTGGGCATTCGCCGCTTTGTCTGGGAGCACATCAATGATGTGGTGAAAATCCTTAAGAGGTTGAAGGAATTTAATCTCACAGCTAGTGGGATTAAGTCTCGGCACTGTATGAAGAGAGCAGTGATCTTGGGATTTCTTTGCGACGAGAAAGGTCGCCGGCCGGATGCGAAGAAGTCTAATAAAATCTTGGAATGGACGACCCCTTTCAAGTCGATCACAGAGGTGCGAAGTTTCCTTGGAACCTGTTGATTCTGACGTATTTTCATTTACAGGTTTGCCACCAGAGTCAGCACTTGCGAAAGCTTGTGCGTAAAGGTCAGAAGTGGGAATGGGGTTCGAAGCAACAAGCGGCCGTGGTAGATATAAAGACTGAGTTCCGGAAAGGCGGATTGATGTTTGGAGTTCCTTTTTTTGATGATGATGAAAAACGTCATTTTGTTATTGAGACTGATGCGGGGCCCACAACCCTAGGAGGAGTCCTGGTTCAAAACTATACCGAGGGGCAGGAAAGACCTCTCAGATTTGAGAGCAGAACTCTGAACGTCGCTGAGAGGAACTATTTCCAGTTCAAAAAGAAAACTTTGGTTGTGCTTCACTGCTTCCGCATCTCTCGGAATTATGTGTTTGGTAGACGCTTCATCCTGCGGGTAGATCCAACTGCTTTGGCTCAATCCTTAAGGAATTATTCACATGTTCATCCCACCGTTGCACGATGGTTGACTTATGTCTGGATGTTTGACTTTGAAATCAAGCGGATTTCGGAGAGTCAAAATCGTGCTGATGGGCTGAGTCGGGTTGAATGGGATCGAGAGTCGGATCAGGCAGAAGAATCAGTTCCGGTTGATGCCTTTCTGAAGGAGGAGGAGTCGCGATTGAGTATTAACTCTCTTGCCTACCTGACTGATGCGGCCACTCGACATGGAAAATCAATATGGAATACTCCCACCTGTCACGAGGTACGGTCAGAGCTCGTGATAGAGTAACCTTTCATTGAGGAGGACCCATGAGGCAAGCAGATCGCAGAGGAAATGATGAAGCTGGCGTTGACCGATGACATCGACCTTGTGCTTGATCCGCTAACAATTGAACAGGGTCATAGGCAGTCTGACGACGCTTTCCAGACCATGGGAAGGATGTCATTCATCATGAACTTGTTAGTTCATGAGGATCGCCTGAGGTTAATGAACACGGAAGAAGGAAGCAGTGAGGTTAAGGAGACGTTTAAGGAGAAGGAGTACGAAAGGGAGTATAAAAAAATAGGCATGTGGTTGAATGGGGAATTGGATGAAAGTGAGGTTGATCCAGTTGTGCGGGAGAAGAGCAAAGAATTCATTGTTCATGATGGTCACCTTTTTAAGAAAGTTGCTGATGGTGTCCCAAAGAGGGTGGTATGTGGAACCTCTCGACAGTTAGATGTGATTGTTGCTCTGCATGATGGGGTAGCCGGCGGGCATAGGTCTACGCGGGTAACTCTGAACAAGATCCAACGTCTCTATTTCTAGGAAGGGATGAGCAAGATGGTGATCGACTTCTGTAAATCTTGTTTCCCTTGCCAACAGAGGTCTAACATCCACTACCTCGAGCCCCTCCTTCCACGGTATGTGGCAGAACCAGGTGCGGTGGTGCATTTGGATCTCCTGGTAATGCCACCTGGGATAAATGGGTACAAGTATATCTTCTGCAAGGTTGAACTACCCCTTCCTTATGACCGAAGCTGATCAGACCCGGCCATACAGTCGAGGCGACCCCATTCACCACAAAAGAAAAGACGATCAATATTTCCCTCATGGTGAGCGGTAATCGCCACCCTCACAAGCAAGGCTCCAACAAACATATTACCACCTTTCTCCCTTTCGATGATAGTATAGCCATTCTCCTCGAAAGGAGAAATGACAACATCCCGTTATGGACCAGGAACAAAGTTCCGGCGCAGGCCTCACTACCGTCTACGGGGCTCACAACATTAGGATTCCTCATTGCATGACAATTAAACAATACCAAGTCATAAGGCATGACGAGCAATCGAATCACATGTTCGACGAATAACATGTGTTAAACCAGACATATGACCCAAGTACACATCATCTCCTTAGACATGCATTCACGAAATCTTGCATTCATAACCATATACACGGAGTTTCATAAGAACTTCGGGTTCTTCAGTCCTTCATATACGTGATGAATACTTTAACAATATAAGTATCCATAAGCCATTTCACTTCTTGCAATGAACATTCAATCATGATAGGAATCTCACAAAGTCCTTTGGTATCACAATCATCTTACGATCGTCGTGACAATAAGGCACAGATCCCTTATAACATTTCACCAAAAAACAGGAGTCACAATCCCATTAAGAACTTTTCAATCTCAATACTTTTATTAATACTTTATAACTTTCTTGGTTAGCCTAAGACAAAAGTCAGAATCAACTGAACCACAATACGAAAGCAAGAAGAATTACCAAAATTAACGCCACCAATTACCTCCTGTACCCTTCCTTTCTAAAAGTTTTCACTAAATTCTTGGGATAAACTTCCGTAGATGTGCACCCGATACCCCATTCCTACTCCGAGATTCATCCAACTTCTCTATTTCGTATGCCCCATGCTCTGTTTTCCTAGTGATCCGATATACTCCTAGCCACCGACTATCTACTTTTCTGGACCACTGTTTTTCTGGTGACATATCATACAACAAGACGATGTCTCCCACTTCCAACGGCTCTTTTTGTACACGTGGCCTCTTGTCCCATCTTTCCTTGTCAGCCTGCCTGCTTTCAGAAGTAGAGACAGCCGCATCCTCAATCTGTTCTTCAGTCGTCATGATCTGTCTTGCCCTCAATTCCAATAGCTCTTCCGTTGAAAGTTTCGTTTCCACGTCCTGTTTCTGCCAAGTGGTCAAGAAACTCTCAATCAAAAAAGTCGCATGTCGTCCAAACCATAATGTGACGGGATCATACCCAGTTGTTCGCTTGATGGTAACATTCTCAACGAAAAAGGTTGCCCTCAAATAATTCGGCCATCTTGATGGGTCCCCCTTGCACCATTTAACCAACAAGTTAGACAAGGTGGCATGTCCTCGTTCGACGAGTACATTGGTCTGGGGATGCGCTCTCGTCATATAACTGAAACTTACCGCAAGCCTTTTCAAAAGCGTTTGCACCTCCTTTGCTCGAAACTCGCCTCCTCGATCCAAAACAATTTCCTGAACAAATGGATAACGAAGGTAATACTCGTCAATGCACTCTGCCAAGACTGACCCAGTACGTTCGCGAATTCACGACCATCAACGAACCTAATCAAATTGTCCCTAGAATACTGGAATCGGAGGGAAAGTGGTGAGGCTCGAGTCTAAAGCGGGGCTTGACGTCGAGATGTTATCCTCTATGGATTACACCACTCATCGACGCATTCACGAGACATGTAGGAGATAAGTCATACATGATAATTAAGTTGGAGCGGGGATTAACCGGGCTGGACAGGGACTCTTGGAAGGATGATTTCTCTCGAGGATGGTGTCGGCACATACTGTAGTACAGTGTGAGTATCCTTGTATTTCATGGGGATTCTGGGTTAAAATCCTGACAGCGAGAGATATGCTGAGGTGTTAGGAATGCACCTCCATGAACATGAGAGGCCCAAGTTAAATTCATGGCAGTATGTGTTGTATGACGAAAGACCCGCAGGGGGTTAAGCCTGACGAGACCTAGATAGGGGGTTATAGCCTGAAGAGAGTACCATCAGGGGGATAAGCCTGACCCATCTATGAGAGACTAAAGAAAGGATGAGTGGCCGTCAGTGGGATGATGCTAGGATCATTCTTCTAAAATGTTCTTGTAATAGTTGGGTAAAGTCAATTCCAGATTCCGGGGAAGGGTCTGCCAGAGGTTATTTCTGGCCCCATTCCAACTAGTGAGTGAATGAAAGATCTTCCGGAGGAAGGTTCGGAAGAATGAGGCTTGAAAGTAAGCCTTTATCTGTAAACGGCTTGAAAATAAGCCTTTGTCTGTGAAAAGCTTGAAAGTAAGCCTCTGCTATGGTGAAAAGTAAGTCAATGTTGGAAGTTATTGTAAGCAATGAAGTCTGCACGGAGCAATTTATAAAGAGTATTCAGAGGATTATGAACGGAATGAAAGATGAACGACGGAAACGTCGCTCGTCACGTATGAGTATGTAAAATCTGAATTAAATCCAGATGCATTGTGATTATGTGATATATTTGGTAAGGTCTTATAAAGACTTTTCCTTCTCCTGCCTATGATAAGCGACAGGGACGTCGCTTAATGGGGGCGGAGAAGGCGGTCGAGACAAAAATCCCTGTGAGGGTTTTTGCCCGAGGTTTTCAATATCAGACACTGTCCGACCTTTTTGTTGGATTATGAGACAGGATGAGATTGACGTCACCAAAGTTTGTTCAGACCAACCTTATAACTAGGAGACCTAAAGCCTGACGTCGTAGACACATGACGTCATTGGCGTATAACGGCGTTGACGATTGATTGAAACAGCGGGAGTCAGCGGTATGACTTGACGTCCGCGGTTCCCGACAAGGCCACAGTGGTGCGCGATTATGGAAGGACTAAAGTTAGACTTACTCTACCTAAAAGGGTGGCGAGGATTCAAAGCGTATGAGGCTATGAGGCTTCTAGGGATCATCTTACGAGGATTAAAACCACGATGGTGGCCGAGAGACCCAGCAGCCTATGAGGCTACTAGGGACCATCTTACGAGGATTAAAGCCACGATGGTGGCCAAGAGACCCAGCAGCCTGCGATGTTAAGGGTTGAGGACCACCGCGGCTGATATACGCAGCCGATAGGTGGGGTAGGGCCCGCAAGCAGGGCTTGCTGGGCCCTAAGCAGTAAGGCGGATGGGTTGCAGGCAGGCAAAGCCTGCTGGGCCACAGGCAGGCGACCTACTGAGCAGCAAAGCCCTTCATATAGGCGGATCTCCCCTATTCCAATGTGGAATAGGAGCTAGCCCAGTAGGTTATCGAGTCAGACTCTCACCCAACGGGTACCGGGATCGAACCTGATAAGACACTCCTGGGCTAGCTCCTTTTGGAGCAAGCCAGCTTTTGGGCGCGGTCGTTTTCGGCCGTGTGATCATTGAGATCTCGCGGTTAAAAATAGTCACGCGGAGTTAGCATGACCCCTGTGCAAGGATGACACGCATAAATCGAGAAATGATCAAAAAAAAAAAAAATTGATCCCACAGGGAATCGAACTCGGGTTCGTGACCGGGAGGGGCGTGGCCGAAAAGCCACACAGTGTTCTGGGAACCGACCGTTGGCATAAGCCAACGTGGAAAAAAAAAAAAAAAAACACAAAAAAACAAAACAAAACAAACGATGAACCAAGCGCCAGATGGCGCGATAAAGGCTGATGGGGGCTTGCAGTCCCCATAACTTGTGACAGGCGTCCGTGTTTACGGGCTACCACTTCGTTTTTTAGCAAGTTTATTTTTTTTTCTTTCTTTATATTTTTCTTAGATTTTCTTTCTTGGACTAGATTTTGTTTGTTTCTTTATAGAAGCCATGCCCGTTCGTTCGACAAACGGGCGGACTTGACATCAACAGGATGAGCAAAATCGGAACGAATCTTCAGGCAGAACTTGGGCAGGTGCAGCAGCTGCACCCCATGCGCAGTCGTCTGTCTCTTATACACATCTAGATGTGTATAAGAGACAGAGGTATGAGAGTTGGGGGACAGAGTAGGAGAATAGGGGAGATGGGGTGTTGGTAATAGATGGTAGGGGGGTGAAGGTAATGAAGGTTGGAGGTAG
>BFEA01000186.1:1755401-1772843 GCA_003427395.1 Chara braunii
TAGTAAGAATAGGTAGAAGGATTGTTGTGGTGTGCTGTAGGAAAAGTTTAAGTTTTTTGTAATTGAAGACAAGGTGGTGATCATCATAAGCTAAAACGGTTGATGCTGTCGGGATAACTGAGAGTTGAATTGTGAGGGCCCCGGCCTCTTGCTCAACGCTTTGATAATATACTTGACATGTTTGATAAAAAAAAAAAAAAAAAAAGGGAGGGAGACTGAGGAAAAACGAGGTTGATGGAACAACAGCTAGGGGGTTTGCACCGAACATGGCCAGGTTTAGGGAAGGGGAGAGTTTCCTTTTTTTTATTATTTGAACCTGACCGCGGTCGGGGCCAGGTTCTCGAGTGGTTTGTTGTGCAGCAAACCAGCTCAGAACCTAACTCTGAACTTGGCCAGGCCTAGGAGAAGGTGCACTGCTGAGGTTGAACCTCAGCAGTAGCAGATCAACAAGGGAGATGGCTGAATAAAGCCTCCCCTTGCTGAATTTATTATACGGAAAGGGCCAGGTCCTTTTCCTTGTGAATGGGCCTGGCCATTTCTGCTGTGTGGGCTGGTATGTGCCCTTGATCTCACCTAGAGATCAAGGGCCTAGCCTGAGCTCGAATTTTTGGCTGAGAGCTCAGGCTGCTAGCACCACCTCCTACAACTATAAAAGCAGCCAGAAAGCAGCCAGTCAGCAATCATTTGTGGATGGTGCTGCTAGCAATTCACCTGAGTGAATGCTGGCTTGCTGCTGTTGGGAGGTGCTGCTAATGAAAGGAGGAGTTGCTGCTGGCTGGAGTGAGAGAGAGGGGAGGATTGCTGGAGGTGGCCATAGTTGTGGAACACAGCCATAACCGCCATCTTAGCGGGGTAGAGGGAGAGAGAGAGCGCCAGAGGTCTGCAGTGCGCACAAGAGAGGAGGGGCTGCCATAGCCGCCATTTTCCTGGTGCGGCGCAGGGGAAACTCTGCCCATTTTGGACGGGAGCGGCAATAGTTTTTTTGCGGTGCAGGGGAGACTCTGCCCATTTTGTCACTGTGATGGCAGCGCTTTTGGGCAGCAACGCGAAAGCGTTGCCGAACCTTTGTGGCGGCGGCACTTGGAGTCGGCGTGATACAAGAAAGTGTTGTCCGTTTTTTGCGGCGACAACATTGTTTGTTTGGCGGTAACGCGGAAGCGCTGCTGAAATACTGGGTACAACTTTGGGTTTGGTGGCGGTGACGAGAAAGTATCGCCGAATTTTTCGGTAGCGGCATTAGACTTAACGGAAGTGGTGAGAAAGTACTGCTGGGTTTTTACGGTAGTGGTGGGGGTTTTCATAATATTGGCTGCATAAGGTGGCGATCAGATATTGACGCGAGGGGGAATATATAAGAGTGGAGCTACATTTTAGAGTGTGGTGAGGTTGACGTGGCGAGATTAGGGTAAGAGACGGTTGCATTGGAGCATCGTCTAGTAGTTGTGAGTGATCGTGTGAGGATCACGGCAAGTGATCATCTTTAAGGGAGTGGTGGTGATCGCCTTGTTGACGGCTTGCGTGACAACCTACTCATTAAAAGGAGTGATTCTACGCGGTTTTCTTGAGTGAGCCGCATTCATCTCAACTTCACTTAAGGTCAGTTTCACTCAGACCCTTCACACCTGTGTGAACGCGCACTTGCTTGACCTTGTTCTTCAGACGTTCACTGAAAAGGTAGAGGAAGTTGTGTCTTGTTTACACGTGTGAATGAAAGTCTGACATGAGTTTGGGAATGCATTGTTTTCTTTTGAACTTGTTGTTTTGCTTGACGTGCAGGTAGGTAGAAGGATGTCTGAGAATGGAAGATCTGGTCATGTTAATGGAAGGGAATGAAAGGATGGTTGTCTTCTATTTCTCGCTTGCATGCATGTTGAAAGGAATGACAATGGGTGGACGACGAAAAGGAACTTTATCACACAAAGAAGAAGAAATTAATTGGACATAGACTTTTTTCTGAGGCTGCCCATTCTTTCCTAAACGACCCTATTTGTCTATACCCGTCCATCCGAAGGTTCTTCTTCTCTGTGATCTCCTTTTTCGTCTAGGTTCGCCCTTGACGTCAGGCGGTAAAAGGCTGACCGTCTTCTGTGGTAAATGCATTTCCTTTCCCTAGGAGGCATCTGAGGCGGGGGTTCGTTGCCTTAGGGGCCGACCCTGCTAACGACTCGGAGTGGACCGCTTAGGCGGGGGGATACCATGCTGTCGTGGTGGGGTCAGCCCAACTTCTGGAATCTGAGGTTCGCTCGGGCGAGGACGAGGGGTATCGCAGACCACCTCCTAGGGGATGGACGTGTGCTAGTCACGGAAGGCGCTAAGTTCTTGGCGGCTCACGTTAAGGAGAACCGTTAAAGTTTACCCTTCTAGTGACCGTCTTAGGAGCCACAGACAGCATTCAGTGATTTTGTCCATTACCATGGAGGTTCGGACTTGGTCATCTTTGTTCCCGACCTTTGATAGCCCAACCAATAGCAGGTTGTCCACGTACCTTTTTCCAAACAAGCGCTTCCTGTCTGTCCCCAAAGATTCAATAAACCTGTTTTCGGTGAACATACATTCAAGCGAAGCAAGGGGCGTGCTAGCTTGCCCACTCATTGGGATTCCTTTATTCTACTTCAAGATGTCACCGACCGACTTAAAAAAAAAATTCTCCAGCAAGAATGAGGTGAGCTTCTCTAAGTCACCAGTCTTATGGACTTCCATCCTTTTTCGCCTGCAGATTTTCCAATGACAGCACTATTTCCCTGTGTTTTTACCCGAACCCAATGCTTCCCCTGATTCACGTACTTTTCAAAAATCCAGTTGATTGATGCCCTCACTTCGTCATGCGGAATTTTTTAGAACATCTCTTTCACATCATAGGTTCGTGCCTGGATATCCAACTTCTCTTTATCTGCCTTAGCATTTACCATTTGTAATTTTGATTTCAAGTCACGTCCTGCAACATAGTTGAAGTGACCGTGCTTTTCGTTCTTAAGCATACAATTCAGAGCCTTTACAAGGTTATCAGCAGCAAACCTGGTAGGATTCAGATAGGATGGACAGGTCGGTCGTTTTTTGTCCAGGTCCTTTTCTTTACTCATGATAAATGCATTTTGGATTATTCCCTTGTTATCCCATCTCCTGACACGTTCCAGTTTTAATTATTTGAAATCCCTCCTCATTCTGCATAATATTTCGTCATCGGTTTTTGTTATCTCCTCAAAATCTGGATTATCATTGAATGTCTTTTTCATCCCAAAACCATACAGTTTAGGACATTCGACCAATGTCGCACATGGGTTACGGTCTACGGGAGAGCGGGTGAGGCCTTTGAAGGCTTCCTTCACTCCTAGTACGTATTCACATGACACAACATCCTTTGGAAGATCCTTTGGTCCTATCCTTCTCAGTTTCAAAGGAGAGATCTTACATACATCATTGATCCCGGCTTTCCTGAGGTTTTTAAGAGCGATATGACAAGCCTCATTCACAACATGCAAATTCACAATCCTTTCTGGCTACGGTACGTTCCTAGAGTTATAGAGAAAAGACTTAATCTCCTCAAGTTCATTTAGTCGAACCCGTACATGCCCATCGATTTTGGGCAGTTCAAATAAGTGGCATGCACAACTCTGAACGTCGTGAGATGCAGTCAACTTGTGATTATGCAGAAGGTCATCGACAGTCCTAACTTTTGTAAAGACCACACGCAACTTTTTCTGCATCAGATCGGCCAACTCAGGAGATTTAATCTTGTCCCCCAACCAGCCACATACCTTAGTGCGCACACAACTCTTGTCGATTGTTGGGCAGAAGGGCATTTTCACAACAATCATCTGCCTGGGGTTGAATCCTACCTTCTTTTTTAATGCAGTCGAGATTAATGATCGAATAATTTGCCTCTCACGTTTAGTATTCACTAATTTTAATCCCTTAAGAAGCCTAAGTAGACTGACGGTGTCCTTTTGTAGGATGTCCCGCCGTTTCCACGGGGCCCTCAGGAGTCAAATCAACTCAAACTTCCTTCGGTCTGCCTCAGATTCGGTTCGCACCAAGCAAGAGAGTTCCCATACGCCACCCTTTTTAAACACACTTTTTAGATCTTTGAGTACAGCACGTCCTTGTTCATTCACCAATTTCGTGTCCCCGTATACGAGCCTCACGAGCCTCCATGGCATGATCCATTTATTCCCCCCATAGCTCGTAATATGAATAGGCCGATTCAAACCTTTGGAGGTCTTCAACACTTTCATGAGGTTAGTACATTGGGGGTGAGAGTCTGATGAAAACAATATAGGCTTCCACACAACAGCTTGCGTCGGAGTTCCCCTTTTGGAATTCTTTCTGATTTTCCTTGCTTTCGTTTTTCGTTTACATCTGCGAGTGTTCAAACCGGGGTTGGTTTCACAAATTATCTTATTTTTCATATATAGCAGGTTATCTTTCGATCCCAACCATAATGGAATAGCGCAATATGTTTCCTGTCTTATTTTATTAATCCATTTATGTACTTTATAAATAGATCCGTCTAGAGAGGCACGAACATGCTCTCGCCATCTCTCAGAAAGGCACCGCCCAGTTTGACCAACAAACGTCAGTTTGCAAAAAGGGGAAATCAATACATAAATGCACGAAGAAACCCTCCCGGTCGTGAGTACATCGACATCTAATTCCCCCCAGTACTTGGTAAACGTTAAACCCCATCGCTTGTATTCCAAAAAACACGAGAGCAATGTCCCGATCCGAAAAACAAACTCGAGTAAGGCCCTGTCAGCTTCATCGTACTCAGGAATAGTGGTGCAAATACGTCGTAGCGCACGCAACAAACTTCTTCTTGTCGGGACTACTTTCCCAACACATCGTCAGATCCATCAGATCTCACACCGTTGTCTTTTGGCTCTTCGTGGGTTGACTCAGTCTCAGTATCTGCATCGTCGGCGTCGCCGTCTTCATCCCCGTTCATCAGCCGAGTGAATTCTTTGGTATCTTGCTTGGCGAGTTCCCATGCTCCCTTGTCTTTTCTAGCCCACTTAATGCCTCGTTTCTGACACAAACTCTTCACCTTTTTTCCATTCATGTCCATATAATGGTCCAGACGTTGCCTCATGTATTCAATGATCTCATTCTCTCGTCGTGTTCCACCAAAATGGCAGCCTCGATTCACACGCAGCTTATCAGTCTCTTCCTCGTCCGACTCATCACTTTTTCCGTTTTTCTCGCTCTTCACGCGTTCCACCTCCTCATTTTGCACAGCACTAGATTTCCCAGTTGTCGGGTCTTCTGCGCTTGCAACCGTCTTCGATGAGCCCGTATTTGCTTTGTCGGCGATATCATGAAGCATCTTAAGAACATCTTCAAGTTTGACAGCATTCAACTTGGCAGCTTCCTTCGACGCATGTTTCAGCTGCCCTTCAGCTATCGCGTTTCGTCGCTTGCCCTTAGTATCTTCGTCAGACGATACTAGTATACTTGGTTGGCGGATCTTGATACCTCCGCTCCTCGAACGAGAGTGCGACTTCCTTCCATCCGCTATCGGGGAATTCACGCCTACAATCCTTTTTCGCTTCTCACTACTCCCTTCACCCTTGCCATTGGCTTCAAGTTCCGCCATCATCTGTATCATCCGCTACCTCTCCGTGTCTGCGACTATTGTTTTTCGATCAACGAAATCTAGTTTTTTTTAGATCTTCTTCAATTTGGCGCCAAAATTCTCTGCAAGCCATGTCTTCATCCCTTGCTCGCCGTCTTCTGTGTTCTTGCTGCCTTTCTTCCTAACGGCTGCGACGGCCGCGTTCTTACTGCTTTCGCCCGACTCCGACGTAGCCGAAGGCTTCTTCTTGGCGTCCTCGAGGTCGCGAGACTTCCACCGTTCAATGAGCTCGGGATGCTGACGAGTGAACCAAGCGCGATTCCCCGGTCCGGGGAAAGCGTTTGCTGCAGGGTCCCGACGCTGTGGAGCACCGTAGTTCTCGGGATAGTTTCAGTTCAGCATCGGAGGTTGTTGAACTGGATACGGATATCCCATTGGTGGAGTTGTAGCTGGTACAGTCGGAGGTGGAGCCAGTTGCCCTCCCGCGGTGACAGGTGCAGGAGCTGGAGGGATCCATCCATATGGATATGGATATCCCAATGGCGGAGCAGTAGCTGGTACAGCCAGTGACGGAGTAGGTTGCACTGTTGCGCTAGGAGCAGCAGGTGGCGTGGATTGGAAATCCATCCAATACCTGTTACAACCTGACCACCTTCCTCTCCTGCGTCCACGCCCACTGCCACGACCAAGTCCCCTCGCGTACATCCAAGTTGCACCGAATCGCTTCACAGAAACGTCAATGATGACGAGTTACCGATGGTAAACAACAACTATCGTAATCGTAACCCAGTGCGAGTATCGATGACGAGACAAGTGGCCCTGGCTATGGAAGCCTAGGTACACCAAGCCAAGCATGAGTATGAATAAGAGTACGAGGAATGAATAATGAATGATGAATAATGAATGATGAATAATGAATGATGAATAAATAAATCAATCAAAGACGAAACGCATGCTCCACCATAAGTACACAGATTCGCAGAATCATAAGTGCATACTAGGAGGTATAAAAGCACGGCACCAAGCAAGCGGTACCAGGCACAACCGCAAGGTCATTCGCTTGGATCGGTAGAGAGATAACTCAAAAACCAATAATGTAGCAGAGATTTAATATGAAGTGTAACCACATTGTTGCAGCATGATCCAGAGCATCATGCATCAGACCTTCTTCTTTACGCAACTCAGTCTGAAAAAACAGGGCATCTGCCCTCCGATAAATACTACTTTCCATGTCCGAGAAACTCTCTAAGTCCCCGGGTCCAGTAAAAACTGGTCCCTGGACCAAAAAACGTTGTGCACTGCGAGACCGCGTATGGCGGACACGGAGTGCAGATTCCAAATACTCTCGAAACAGCACCTCATAAAAACGAATGAGAAAAATCGAAAAAATAATAAACCGATTAAATAGACCGAAAAAATATATATATCGAAAAAAATCCTTGATCTCGTCCTTAGGACGCTCACTTAGGTTCGATTACGACAATTTGTTGCCGCCGCAGGTAATCAATCGCCTCATGGTTCAGTGAATCGCTCAGCCATCTTGTGTGCACCACTGAGTCGGGTGGCACAAAGGTACTTGCAGACCCTTTCTTATTTTTGTTGTCGTATCCGTAGTCAACGTCGCCGTTTTGATTTGGAAAACGTCGTATCAGCAGATCGTCCAGCTGGTCTTTATCGCCAAACAGGTAGCACAGACCCTTTGAATGCCCGTCGAAAAAACCTTTTTCTGGTTCGGACGGTCCCTTACTGCCGCGCCCCGCCTGGACTACTCGCAGGTGATCACAGAGCCCAAAATTGTACCCTTGCCACTCCCGGTAGCACTTTCGTAGCCATAACAAGTCAATTTATGACGCAACTTATCTGCTTCTGCATCTCAACCTAAGGCTTTAACCCTTGTGCGTTCTTATGTTTCTTAAGATTTTTATCCATATTTCTTTTTGAATGGTCAGTACCTTTGTTCTGGGATGGTGAAAAATAGTTGGGGTTTGTGTGCATAAGGTAGGGTATAAGTCGCAGAAAATGGTAAAGTTGATTTCCTTAGTGTGTTCGATGTTCTTGTTTAAACTGTGTGTGTAAAAGATTATGGATTGAACCTTGATAATTGTGTGTGTATTGTGTGAATGCAAATGGACAAACCACAATATCATTGTGAGAGTGATCTTCTGATGCCACATAACCTCTTTGTTTGACTGATTGAATCATTTTATTTTTTAGTAATCATAATGATTAAGTGAACCTGCGCGCGCATAATCTTCGTGACACCCGCGATAATGTGCACACTCATCTTTGTTATTTGAATTAGTTGATCGGACGTTGGTCATGGACCTGAAAGTTGAGGTTCTTTTCTAAAACATTTTAGGTTGCAACTTAGCACAAATGGGTTCCCCTATGCGCTGATCATTTGCACGCTACCCATCGTGGCGTTTTATCTAGGGGTCGGAAGTGCCGTGAGGGCTGAACGACTCATCCTTTAGCCATTTAACGATGAAAACTGCAGAGGCTCGAACGATTGTGGATATCACGTGAAGCATTGTCATGAGACTTAGTCGAGAGAGTTCGCATAACTGAATATTATGCGTTCTCTCACACAAGCGTCCCTCTTAAACCACTACTCCCCCGAAGTTCAAAATTCGAGGGGACTGGTAGGCTGAATTTTGCAATTGGCTATTGGCCTACCGGTAGTACTACGTGGGGCACATTTGGTTGTTTCATTTTATTTTTTTATTTTTTTTGACTGTTTTCTTTTTCTTATGTTTTTTTTTTTTTTTATACTGTTTTCAGTCGTAACCGTCGTACATTCGTTTCCCTTTTTATGGCATGAAATCCCACGATGCCATGACATTTCCACTCTCACTCCACAACTCTCCACATGCTTCAAAAACGTAAATCATTGTCAACTTTCCATGTTCTACAGGTAGATTCACTCTCTGGCAGCATAGTCCAAAGTAGTGAAGTGAGACCCTTCTTCTTTTGAACCCTAAGTTAGTTTTTTTTTTTCCTTTTCCTTCACAAAAGAAAACAAAAAAACAAGGATACCGTGGGTGCCACAGCGTTTCGGGCGCCGACAACAACAGTAGACACAAATCATGGCGGTGTATCTTTTCATGTTCTAGCTTCACTCTCGTTTTGCACATGTCAAAAGTAGGTTGCCAGATGATTCACTCTCGTTTTGGACATGCGGGATTTGTGGAGTGAGGTCTGCACCGTTTCACGGTGGTACCCCGCTAGTGCTGCAGTCACCCAGGTAGGCCGAGTTTTAAATTGAAATCGCGAACTTCCCCCCTCCCCCCCCCCTCTTTTTTTTTTCCCCCTTGTCAAAGTGGTCGCCGACCCCCCTCCATTTTCGGCCCTAACTCACTGGACAGTCGATTTTAGGCTGTGGGGGGGAGTAATGGTTTAAGCATATTTCGTGCGCGGACTACACCTGAAGTCTCACACGAAATAGGTTATGGGTCAAACGCTCACGAAAGGGACGACACACAGCCTGATCATTTCCTTGCATACGAATGTTGTGGCCAACGCACACACGTGTTTTTATATAAACCCAGACCTATGAACATTTTTCGTACGATCACCCACATATAAATTTTCCTTGTTTACAATTATTTTGGTGAAATGACAAGGTTCAGGTAGATGGGTCAGCGTGTTGCTAGTGGTGCGCCAGACAACTCACCACTGCTCGCAAATTCCATTTTGCCCTTAGCGCCATCCAACCTTACCTTTCTTGGGGCACCGCGGGGTGTAGAAGATGGCAGGGTGTTCAGTCCACTTTTGTGCTCGCTAAAGGATTAACCCTTTTAGGGCGCGCATCAGCCGGCATCTAAGTGTCGAATGGGATCCCATGACTCAGATGAGACCGCACCTTTATGGACACAATATAGTTTTCCATCATCGCAAACTCTCATGTATTCGCACATGGCTAGTCATTATGATTGAGCCCAGCGACGTGACGTTTATTTATGCAAAGTCTTGCATACGACGTCTGAGCGTTCAGGTCCGAAAACAGTTACACATCAAGCGAAAGAAGGGGCTAGGCGCGATATTGCTAGTAGGAACAAGTTTTTGTTGGAAAGTGTATTGCGTGGTTAGAATGGTTGTTCGACCAAAGTAGGATCACGTTCAAGAGATCAGCGCCTCCGACGATGATTCGTGTGCGGGGCCGGTTCGGGCTTTAACCGTGGGTATCCCCTATGCTACAACGAAAGAGAAACGCCCTCTGCAGGACCACCTCCACGATAACATATGAAAAATCTTTGCATGTGGTCCGGTAGCTCGATTGGGATACGCCCACGCAAGGGATGGTGACAACTCACGTGGGAAGAGGTAAGTTGTGTCTCACATGACCCTATCCTGTTGTAGGGGCTCATGAGAGGTACGACTGGCGGACTCGACCGGAGCAGCAAAACACTCTACGTGACAAGTCCTACGAAATCCTGCGTGACGCGTTCGGGAGGGTCCCCTTGTGGGACCGATGCGCTCGACAGCGAACATGACAACACACACACAAACACATGTGGTTTCTTATCCATTAATAAAACGCACTGACATACTGAACAAACGGTCGTGATTCTACCTCCACTCTTGAGGAGTCGAGGAAAATCCGATGAAATAGTATGGCAGAGTCGAGCTTTTATTATGAAGTTGTTTTTATAGTGAAGATGACAACATGCACATGGACATGGCAATGAAAAAATTTGTCGTCGTTGTGTGTGGTCATAGCGGGGGGCACCAAAATTGCTTAAGCGAGGTTGAATTGATGCATTTGTTAGCTTAGAGCTCGCGGATGGTGCTGCAAGTGCTTGAGAGTTAAGCAAATGACTCCGTGTGAGCATCTAATGATCTAATGTTTCCAGTTCCATCTCTTTTGTGAAATACAAATTAGAGTGAAATTTGAAACATCTTGAACATTCAACATTTCTGGTATTAAAAATTGAAAAAAAAAATCAGGGAAGGCCCCATAAGAGAGTTTTTGCCTAAAACTTGGAATTACGGGTCTGATTCGATTCCCCCTCCCCCCTCCTTTTACAGGGTGCAAAGAGGGACCTCAAGTCTAGCTCTTAAGTGGGGTGCACGACATGCAACTGAAACCCGACTCCTCTACAAGTCGTTGAGGACCTCTGAAGCGGGCGCCGCGGGAGACAGACACCACTGGTGTTGGCTTCAGTGACGAATGGGTGACCCCTCCTCGGGTTTCCGAACAGCGGGACACTTATGTGCGTGCATGTGTGTGTGTGTGTATATGTATGTGTATGTGTGTATGTGTGTATGTGTGTGTGTGTGTATGTGTGTGTGTGTGTGTGAGAAAGCGGGGAGAGAGAGAGAGAGAGAGAGAGAGAGAGAGAGAGAGAGAGAGAGAGAGAGAGAGAGAGAGAGATTCTCTGATAAACATAACATCATGACACATGTCATGCAAGGAAAAATCAGACAATCGCAATCCCTTAGCTCCTTGTAATCATACCCCTGACCAGTGCGACCTTAACTTCAGGGGTATGATTGCGAGGGGTTGGGGGAATGTCGATTGTCGAGTTTTTCCTTGCATGATACATCTATGTTGCCACGTTTATTAGAGAGTTTATTTCCATCTCTCTCTGTGTCACACACACATACACACACACACACACACACACACACACACACACACACACACACACACACACACACACACACACACACACACACACACACANCACACACACACACACACACACACACACACACACACACACACACACACACACACACACACACACACACACACACACACACACATACACACATGCACACACACACACATAGCACGTGCTAAAACCTATCACATAGTTCAAAAACAATTTATGAAGAGAAAGTATGTAAAACCCTCACACACCATAAACTACGAAAGAAAGTACGTAGAGCGTTCATAAACCATCATTATAGCGGACGATGTCATCAAATCACTTGTAAAGGATCACAACCGTTAAACTCCGACAAACCATGACAGACAAAGTTGTCATCACGACATTCAACGTAAGAGTGACAACAGGAAGAGGAAGAGGATAAAAAAGGTTCATGAGAGTAAGAGAGGAGGAAAAAAAAGGGGGGAAATCAAAATTTAAAAACAAGAGGAGAATACGGAGGACAGGAGGAAGGTGGTTTGATATAAACGAGAAAAAAAAGAAGAGACAAAAGGGAGGGCGAAGGTTCTAGATGTTGTGTTACCATCTTTGACCGACAAGATTTGTTGTAGGAACGTTGAGCGGTTGCAATCATCCAGGAACAATGATTCATTGACCTTGCCAGCAATATCGAGTCTCATCGTGAGCATGATCCCGCAACGAAGATCCCTCCGAAAACACGCATACACACACATACATCTACACTCACTCACTCTGAGTCACACACACACACACACACACTCAATCATTAACTCTCTCTCGCGCGTTGGAATAACAAAAGAGGTGGGTTCGAGAAAGGTATAGGCTATACGCGAACCATTTTCATGACGTGCACTATCAAAACGCGCGCGCGCGCGCGTGCGCGCGCGCGCGCGCGCGCGAGAGAGAGAGAGAGAGAGAGAGAGAGAGAGGTCATTGGTCCCCCTGAGTGGCATTGTCGTGTGCGCCAGACTGTTTCGTGAGACTTTCATTGACTCATCAAAAGGTTGAATGTGTGTGTGTATGTGTGTGTGTGTGTGTGTGTGTGTGTGTGTGTGTGTGTGAAAGAGAGAGAGAGAGAGAGAGGAAGAAGCGGCACGACGTTAAGCACACACGACAGGAGAACGACAGGTCGACGAGCATGAAAGATGGGGAGTGACACTCACCTTTGTGAAGCAATAGAAGGAGGTCGAAGGCGACATGGTAGGCGACGAACTATCTCCAACAAGGTGATTGCAACAGCAAGGGGCGTGTGGACTGCAACACTTTTTTCCCGGTGGCGCCCAAAACACGACAAGTTCAAATTCCAACCGGTCGCGCCTCGCTGCTGAAGGGCATCTTACAAAGATGCATTCCTGGCAGGAGGGCATAGTAGATAAACACTAGGGATACGGGACCGACGGTCTGGTAAGGGCGTCCCCAAAAGTTGCACCCCTTGCTGACGGAGGCCAGCAGGAAAGTTCAGAGGCCCTAGGGGCATGACATGGTTAGTTGGCCCCTGAAGGGGCATACTGCAAATAAATAGATTTCGGAGGGGCATTTTAATTTTTTTTCTCCCCCCAAAAATGGAAAGCTTGTTTTTTGGGTGGGGTGCTGTGTGACTACGTGCACTTCAAATGGTGTCCAACTGGGTGGCCTGACAGAGTCCAACCGTGTGACCACACGGGTACCCAAAGCCTCAAATTCGCGGTACCAAATGCCGCAAAAAGTTTGAGACTTTAGGTCCTGGGGCATGGTCCCACTAGCAACCGGATAAGATAGAAAAGAGTTTGTGTGGCAGTTGAGTGACCCAAATCCTGTGGTGCAGTACTGGTGATCCCATGGTCAATATTTTACATGCATTACCCGAAAAAGTAAGGAGATTTTGGTTCCCCTCCTCCTCTCCTTAACACTGGGCATGCCGGTGCAAAGGAAGCTTCCCGCCAAAATCTTTTCAATCCGTTGGGGGCATGGCCAACCCCAAAAGAGAGCGGGGTCGGCCATAGACCCACCGGATAGAAGATTTTCAATATTTTGTTTGCTGTTATGCAGTTATCTCATTGGGTGGAGCCCTCCTTCAATCACGGAGTATATGGAGGGCGTCAGGATCACTGCTGACAGAAGTTGAGTTTATTCCAGAAAATATGGCAGTTACTTCCTGCACTGTTTTTTTTTTTTTTTTTTTTTTTTTTTTTTTGGAGGAACACAAAATTCATTACCAAGTTGAACAGAGGCCGGGAATCCTCACGAACAACCCGATACAAACTTTTGGGGCCTTTACCCAGTATAGGTTGTGCTGGAAACTGAGTCCAACGTCCCAAAATCATACTTTTACCTCTTAAATCTGTCAATTATCTAGTAGTCCTCCAAAATCACATGAAGCACAAAAAAAGAGGTGTTTCCTATGGAAAAGCAGACTCCCTTTAAGTCCTACTGCACAAGGCAGTCTTTCCATCCAAAGCTCCTTTCTTCCCTTTCAGTCTAAAACGACTCATTTAAAGGATTAACAAGTAAGGCATTTCAATGACCGTCTTTCTTAATGACCAGTTTCTGCTGTCCTACGGCGGTTTCAGCCACTGGGCATAAGAAAGTTTCTTACCTGATAAAATAGTCACTATTTTATTCTCCTTTGCTCATCTGCGCATAAACCATTGATAAGTTTTCCTCCTACTTTTATGACAGCCTTGCCAGTTTGTAATTATTGTCCGCCTGATATTTCATTTTATTTGATGTTGCTGCTCCTGAATTACAATCTTTATATTTTTGAATACTCGAGCATTCCTAACTCGCCAGATTTCCTGTAAAATAATTCCTCTACAAACCGTGGCTATATAGCCTCAACCGCTGTCATAGCCACCATCATGATGAGGCAGTATTCCATATAGTATCTAGGCATCCGACCAAGTCCATGAGGAGGAAATGTCTTTCTTCCAGATATCTAACCACCACATCAAAATCTCGCCTGCCAACGAACAACAGAGTTACAAATGGGAGTTGTTTTCTCACCCCCAGGCTGTAGAAACCACTAAAAAGGACTATAGTTAAAGTAGGCTCGTATCCTTTTGTGATGGCAACCAAGTTAGTACTTTCCGAAAGGCTTGCCAATCCGGATGGTTGTGTTGTCCATTCGTGGCTTTATCCAGTCTCCTTGAGGCTGTCTGTATCGGTTTCCTTGTAGATAGATCTCTCAGTTTCCTCATCGCCACCTTTGGCTTATAAGCCACCAGTGGGATGGTACTTGATTCCCGTCCTGTTTTGTTGAGAACCTTCCAAGCAAGGGTCAGTGGTTCCACATGAAAGCTCGTTGTTGTTCTCAGAAAGTTTATTTGCTTACCATCTGGAGAAATCATTACTTTTGCTTCCTGCAGATGAAGAGTTGTGGGTATGCTGCTTTCCCCCACTTTCTTCAAGCATTGGAATGCCTTTAGTCCCCTAGAAGCCAACGAGGTGGACCATTCTTCCACTCTTATGCCTGCTTGCAGGTCCGGACCCACTACTTTCCACAGTGTTCCTGGAGTATTATCTGCTAAAATCCATGTGTCCATACCTTGTTCCACTTCCAACCTCAGCAGACTGGTCGACGACGCTGGGATTGCTGCAGTTATCTGCTGTAAGTGCTGGTAAACCCTGCGAAGCCTTGGTAATTTTTTTTTTCAATTCGTTCTCTGAAATCCAATGATCCTTTTTGAATTCCATATATGCTTGATCTGCAGTACTCCTTTTTCTATCCACGCCCGTTCAAAGGCCCCACCTCCTTCACCTGCAGAAAACACTATTAGTTAACTTGTGTAATTAGCGAATTTTCAAATAATACTTGATTTACTACTTCTTGCTTGGATGTTGGCTACTTAACAAAACGAGGGATCAACGTTTTCCAAGCTTGAAGTATATATTGCCAAAGTTGAGACTTCAGCCTTCTATTAGCAAAGGAGGGTATCAACAAGTAAACCCATACACGCTTTGACTCAGAAAGATTTTACTCCTGGCCAAGAACTTACTTTGCTAATTGTATCCACAGTTTGGAGTTATCATCTAGCATGTCATTGACCGGCCATTTAGTTAGCAGTGCCATGTTCTGTTGAAGCGGATCTAGCAGGCCTAGACCTCCCTCCTGTCTTGTCTGAGTTACTGTCGCCCAGACAACTTTAGTAATAAACCCTTCCTCCTCATCTGACCCGGGTTTGCACAGATATTTGGCGGCAGCCCTCTTGATCCCTTTGTAGGCCTCATCTCCCAACCTTCTTATTGTGAGTGGAAACCAAAGGAGAGAAAGCAGCAGATGAAAGAACCAGGGTCCGCCCAAAAAGGGACAGCTTGAAATTTCTTTGTCAACTCAGAATGCGCCCTACGACCTTTTGGGTTAGCAACAGATCTTGCGATTTGGAGCAATCTGAAAGAGAGACTAACACGCCTAGGAATCTTTCTGATTCTTCAGACGAAATTTGCCTCAGTCCCCAGTTAACCTTAAGAGTAAAGCATGATGGCAGAAAAAACACAGACTTATGCCAATTTATAGATGCCTCAGATAGAATACAATATGTATCTAGTACTTCTTTCAATTCACCTAAAGCTAATTCTGTATTCTCACAAACAAGTGTAAAGGGAGGGGGTTACAACCATACCCGTTATTATGGGATTTTTTCTTATATTGTCGAGTAAAGTTTCCAATTGCAAGACAAATAGCAAGGGGGCTAAAGAACAACCCTGTCGCAACGATCGCGTCAGTTGGAATTCCTCTGACAAGCGGCCATTCACGAGCACTGCGGAGGTGGAGTGTGCTTGCACTGTTGTTGGAACCACCACCCTCAAATCATTTGTGATTTGATGGTTGGGAAACACTCGACCGTGATTTCAGGTGGGAGGTCTCTGTTTTTTTTTTTTTTTTTTTTTCCCTTTCTCCTGTTGTCTCACCCCAGAAATTCGTAATGAACCTGTAGGGCCGCTGCCACTTAGTGTCACACTGGATCGGCCACACTCCTATCCGACTGCTAATGGGACCACACCCCTGGTGTGAGTATGCCCTGGGTAATGCTCCCAGCAATTTGCCCGGCCTCGTTCAATATTTTGCAACGAATATATGATTTCATAAAAAAGATGAGGCATAATGTGCAAAGTACCCCCAGAAGTTAAGATATGTTCCAAAATGCCCTTAAAAGATGTGGTTAGAGCGGAATGCCCCTCTGACAAACATAATCTTTTGTGAAATACCCCTGGCATTGGGTGGACCCCCATCTTTGCAAAACAACCCTACTGGGTATTGTCCAACTGTGTAAAATGCCCCAGTACTTGACAACTTCTCTTAGGCGCTATTGCAAAAGGCCAAGGCCCAAACGAGGAGGTCCAGATTGCAAAGTTGCACACCCGTACCCCTACTGGGTACCGTCCCGTCCAACTTTGTAAAATGCCCCAGTACTTGCCAACACACCTGCCTGACAGGGGAACAACACAAATATTTCGGGCCAAAAGGGCATCCCGGTCACCCATACCTTTCAGGGGCATTTTGGCATGTACTCTCAGCTTATGAGCGTATTTTGCAAATTATACCAAAAAAAACGGGGGACGTGCCAGACAGAGCCTGGTGGTAGCCGGTGCGCGAGGCCAAAGATTGGGAACGGGGAGGGGTTTATGCTGCCCTACGTGGGGCTTGGGTTTGGGCGCGCGTTCAAAGCCAGCAGCTCTCTCGCGGAACAGCTTCGTGGCACAGCTCGCAGGAGTCGTGGGAGTAGTGGCCTACCCAACGACCGGGGCAGCCGACGTCAGCGTTTGTTCAGGGGGAGGGCCGGTGCTTCTTCATCATCAATCGTAATCCTCAGTGTTAGCTGAACAACAGGACGAAAAATTGAGTGTCCGTCAACATGGCTGCAGATATGGAGGAGGACAAGAAGGAGCAGCCACGGGCCCTCGATGAAGATGATATTGCTCTTCTGAAAACTTACGTAAGTGCTTGCTATGCTATTGTATTGTGTTGCGTCAATTCAGACTTGAGGTGGTCCGAAGGAAGCAGCTGAATGGATTAATTGTAGTAATTGTAATGGACGGTTGCGCCCTTACCCCGTGATTCACTGGATGAAATGTAGTAGATGTACTCGATCGACTGGGTGAGGGGTATACATGTGTGTGTGTGTGTGTGTGTGTGTGTGTGTGTGTGTGTGTGTGTGTTGTAAATTGTCACCGTAACAAACCCTTTTCCACCCAGATGAGTAGATCCAAATTTGTGTGTGTGTGTGTGTGAGAGAGAGAGAGAGAGAGAGAGAGAGAGAG
>BFEA01000186.1:1791062-1801065 GCA_003427395.1 Chara braunii
CTCTTATACACATCTAGATGTGTATAAGAGACAGCGCCGGACCCCCGCCCCCGCCAATCCATCCTTGGTGGCCACCCCCGGCAGCTGGGAAACCCGCCACCCCTGCGCCCCGATTACCGCCAGCCACCCGCAGCTCCGCATGCCAATCCCCGCACCTGCCACCCCTGCCCACGGCAGCAACCTCCACACCCGCCGATCCCTGACCCCCCTCTGCCCCCCGCCTCACCACCCGAGAGAGAGAGAGAGAGAGAGAGAGAGAGAGAGAGAGAGAGAGAGAGAGAGAGAGAGAGAGCCTGCCCGTTGCGAACCCCGCCCACGCACCTGGACCCCCAGCCCCGGCACCCCCGGTCCTGCACCGGCAACTCCCGCCCACGCACCTGGACCCCCAGCCCCGGCACCCCCGGTCCTGCACCGGCAACTCCCGCCCCCGCACGAAGGACCACCCCGGTCCCGGCAGGGGGGGTCTATCCCGGCGGGGAGGGGGCGGGGGGGGGGGTTCTGGAGAGGCCATTTTTCTGCAAAATGCAGAAAATGCCTGCTGGTAGACGGCAACACTGTGCAACCCCTCCTTTTTTTTTTCTTTTTGTTGGGGGGGCTTTGGACCCGGGGCTCGGGACCCCCAGATCCCCTCCGAGTGTCTGCGGACAGGGGTGGACAACACTGGTTAAAATGACCTTTTGGGTTTTGTTATAAACTGTTTGAAAATTTGGACCCCTGTTAACCATCTCTTGTATGTGGGCAGATGCAGCCGAAGTGTTGGGCCATAGAAGCTTTTATTGGAACTGGTTTTTCCTTCCCTTTTCTAAAAAAGTGCCGAGAGGCCTCTACTTCACTCATTTCCAGGTCGATTCAAGCGAAGCTCCTCAAAGGTGGAAGTGACCTCCACGTTTGGATTAGTTCTCACTCTTTCCGGAAGCTGCAGTCATTCACTACAGAGGTGCGCCGTGAACTTCTGAGCTATGCTATGGCAGCTAAGGCTGTGTTAGGTGGGGGTTATGGGTGGTAGTAGAGGTTGACGGCTTCATCACTTCTGCTTGCCTGTAAGAGAAACTGATGGCTTAGGATCACTAAGCAAAGTGTAGGATGGGGAGGTTGTCGGATATCTGTGGAATGCTAGGTCAATGCCAGCCTCTGAATAGTGCCAACCCCTTCTCCAATTAGGACATTTCCTCTGGAGTAGAACAGGAAGGAAATACAAGGGAAGGCCGACTGGTTTTTGGTCGCATCGGCATTCGTTTGAGATTGTCTGCAGCGTAATTCATTTCCACGCAACCTGTGGATGCAAGATTCACACCGGATGAGCAGTGGGTGCACGCTCGGCCCCCTATAAGCTTTTGGCTGTAGGCTTATCAATTGCGCTGAAGTTGGACAATGGGGTGCCCCCACTGCTGGCCAATCAGTGAGTTGGGTTTCGATAGTTGTGGTTTCGTTTTGCGCAGTGGCTTGGCCCTGCAATGTGTGTCATTCTGCATTGTGATGAGGTACACAGAATAAAGCGTTGTATAACATAAGTCGATGTGTATGTCGTCCCTGATTTAGACAAAATGCGTAGTTCTGTGTGATTGTGATTGCAGGACAGTTGGAAGATCTGCTGGTATAGTCTTTAACTTCCTGCTGCCAACTTTCACATGCTAAGCACCACTCATTTGTGTATTTGTTTTACGTACTAATTGCAGCTTTGTATGTGTGTGGCTTTACTACCTTGCTTCCCTCTTTTGTTGTCTTTTTCTGCAAATTGGTCCAATTGCCAGCCATTTATTTCTCATCCATTTTGTAGTAGAAAATGGGTCACAGCACACAGCCCATGAAGCTTAATGGCACACACATGCAACCGTGAGTAAGTAGCTCCTGAGTTCGAGCCCAGGGGGAATGAGATGACTGTAGTGAGTTAGGGGCTGCTCCCCAATAAAAAATCATAAGAGAAAAAAAAATGTGTAACAGATCTATCCATGCATTGTGCCTTTGTGAACAGGTTGCAAGGTGCACTAAGATTATTAATCCGGGAGGTGATGATGCCAAATACATCATCAATGTCAAGCAGATTGCGAAGGTATGTTATTTGCCTTCTATGGAGTGTCGTCCCCGACCACATTTTTTCACTCTGCCGGTTCCAGAGCCCATTAAAGTTAAATGGTGATTGCAGTGTGTTGGTGACCTTCCTTTTTTTTTTTTTGTGCTCCCTCCTAAAGGGCAATGGGACCTGAGATATCATCTTCAGATCGGCTGGGCCCAGTTAACTTCAGACTACTTTACTCATCTGAGTTGATTGGGATTCAAACTGAGATCTATATTTTGACTGTCGGTGGGTGTATCAACTGAGCTAGGCCAGGTACGTGTGCGTTGGTGTTTGACACAGTGACATGACCTTTCTCCCCTCGGAATAATGCCTAGGCCATTTCCAAAAAGGAAAAAGGCGAATTTCATATAGACTTCTGTTTCCACAAGTACGCCTGCACGTTGTGTTCAGAATTCAAATAGATAGCCTGGGTGTTGTGTTCGATTGAGTAGCCATGCAAAAGAGGAAAGCACGTGCACTTTGGTAGTGGTCTTCGAGGCATGTAGCTTGGGAAACTACCGTCTTGACCCGAATAGAACACCCAGTCATTATAGCTGTATTTGGCACAACTTTCACGCCAGATACGGCGATAATTACCGGGCGTTCTATTCGGGTGAAGACGGTAGAGCAGACATGCCCACCCTTCTAACAACCCGAGAACGAACGGCAGTCATTACTCACACTGCCAATAAGTGTTGTATTTGAATAATGCCAGCTAGCATTTTCTATCCGAGTGATTGTATCATTAGCCCTATTTCCCTTCGTAATATGTCAGGGGGGGTACGGGGAAGGCTCTCGGGTTCTTAAAAGGGGTTGGGCATGTCTGCTCTAGTTTCCCAAGGTACGTGCCTCAAAGATCACTACTGAAGCACAGGTGCTTTTCGTCGCTTTCATGGCTGCTCGATTGCATGTGCACACCCTTAATCGCATGTGAGACCATGCGTTCCGAGCAGGCAAAAGTTGCTGATGCTCCTCACCCATCACATGTAAGACCTTAATTGGATGTGCATTGTGCACACCTGTAATCACACAGATGATCGAAAAAGGTAAGTTGTGAGAAGGATCACGCCCGCTGGACTCTCCTTACCCTGAGCAGCAAAAGGTTGCTGATACTCCTCCTTTCCCTCAGAGCCTCTCACTACTCCCTTGGAGCCTTTCATTTTCCCCACCCGGACTTCTACTGTGCGGCAAAAGAAAACACAGCGACACAGGTGCAAGATACTCTTTTTGGCTGGTGCCGCCAGCCGTTTTGGCCTGGTAGGCCAGGCCCCTCTGAATACGGTTGGTTAACCGCCACGTCATAACGAAATAGCTGGAAAAGGGACTGGTAAACGAGTAAAACTCAAACACCCAGTAGCCATTGTATGTTTGAATGCCCGGGTGTTATGTTCACGGGAATTAGATAGCTTGAGAGAGTGGGAAATATTTGCATCCCATCCCTTGGGAATCGAGTGTGCTGTTTTGGTTCGTCCCAGCAGAATGGTTGTGATGATGTGAAAAGAGGAGTGGCATGGTGTTTTCATGCCAAGTGTCCTGTATAGATTTTGACTGAGTGGTTCCCATTTTGTGACCTGTTGTTCACAGTTTGTGGTGGGCCTCGGGGAGCGTGTATCACCAACAGATATCGATGAGGGGATGCGAGTGGGGTAAGTGGTGTCCTGAATCTTTGTATAGATTCCTGTTTGTGGTTGCTTTTGCATGAGATAACTACGCCGAACCACTATGAGCATGAAGAATTGGATCATCACGGTCATAATTGACTCGTTCAGAAGTCAACCGGAATAGGAACTAGAATGAGAAAGGGCGAGAAAGGAAGTAACCAAAAAACTGGATCATGGATGGATGGAGGGATGGAGTGATGGAGGGACGGAGGGGGAGGGAGGGAGGGCGAGGGATGGACGAGCGAGAGGAGGGAGGGGGAGGGACAGAGGAGGTATGGAGGGAGGGAGGAATGGAGGGGGGGACATAGGGGAGGGAGGAATGGATGGATGGATGGATGGATGGATGGATGGATGGATACAGATGGATTGGTGGGTGGATGGATACAGACAGACAGACAGACAGACAGGGAAGGAGATTAGCTGATGGCGAGGGAGGGGTAAGGCAGGTGTCTTGGTTTGGAGAGGGGCTACAAAAGGAAGGGTGAGGGCACAGGTTATCATGATTAGGGAGCTCAGAAGTGAACCATTGATCTGTTTGCAGGAGGAGGGAGGGGGAGGGACAGAGGTACGGAGGGAGGGAGGGATGGAAGGGGGAACAGAGTGGAGGGAGGAATGGATGGATGGATGGATACAGATGGAAGGGTGGGGGACAGAGGGGAGGGAGGGTGAGGGATGGACGAGCGGGAGGAGGGAGGGGGAGGACAGAGGTACGGAGGAAGGGAGGGATGGAGGGGGGGGGACAGAGGGGAGGGAGGAATGGATTTATACAGATGGATGGGTGGGTGGACGGATACAGAGACAGACAGACAGACAGACAGACAGACAGACAGACAGACAGACAGACAGACAGACAGACAGACAGGGAAGGAGATTAGCTGATGTTGAGGGAGGGGTAAGGCAGGTGTCTTGGTTTGGAGAGGGGCTACAAACGGAAGGGTGAGGGCACAGGTTGTCATGATTAGGGAGCTGGGAAGTGAACCATTGATCTGTTTGCAGAACACCTTCAGGGGTGTGAAGCTGGGGCCGGAGTTCCACTGCCGACTATCAGCAGCCCCTGACTTGTGGGCTGCTGACCTTTCCAAGGGCCAGGCCATCGACCTCCAGTGGTCGGCCTCTTGTCAGCCGCCACACTGGGGGGTTCAGGTTCCAGAAACAAGCGCGCAGACACACAGAGTCTGTGGGATAATTGCAGTAGGGTACAGTTGCTCAATCATATCGCCCCTTACTATTGCTGAGCAGCAGAGTCCCACTTGATCTGGCTCGTCAATCAGGAACATTATGCGGACGCTCGGTTGCAATCTCTGCTGCTCCTGGAGGACGTTCAGGCCGATCCTCCTTCCCCTCCTCTGTCTACCTGTTCAGGCCGTGTCTCTTGCCTGTGCAGATCAGACAGGTTCTGCCACTGATGGTGAAAGGAGCCCTTCAGAGGACCGTTGCAGCACCATGCCATTGTGTGTTCATACAGGCACAGTCCGGTTAGCATGTGCATGGCATAACTCTACTCCAATCACTATCACGGGATGGCCGCTTCCAAGCCATGAGAAAGGCGGCAAGTACGGGGGAGTAGTTGAGTGTTCCCGTTGTAAACTTATGTCGGTGAGGACTGCTAATGTTTACTTATTGTTCCTGCAGTTCTTGATTGCCATGGATAGGGCTTGCATGAATGCTCATATGTAACTTCAGTTCAGTGGTGCACAGCGCTTTGCACTGGGAACGGCCTCATGACCAGCCTGTTTCCCTTTGACTGAGGGAGGAAAAAGGTGCCCAGTAGGGTGGTGTCTTGCAATCGAGGTTTTTTCGCTGTGAACTTCTAGTTGGGAGGACTTTTCTTGTTCTTTTCTTTTGAGGCAAAACAGGACCTTATCCGCTCTGTGGAGCGACGGTTGGCTCCTTTTCCACCGTTAGGTCGGCAAACATATACAGCAGGAATGACTTCAATTTGGCCTTCTGTCAAGGCCGAAGGACCCCTGGACAGCATTGATTACTCCTTTCGGGAGGATTGACTGTCAGCTTGCTCTTCCCTTTCAGAATACCCGCAGCCTCGGTGGACCAAAGACTGTCTGCCTGACTTGGGCTCCAAGAACCACTAGAGACTGAGACTAGGCCTCCCATCTCCGATTATTGCCAATTATCTCGGCAGTTTTCCGCTTTTGCAGCCACCCCTTAAGAAGTCTTTTCTTCTTGGCCTCGTAACGCTGCGGATTCCCCTTGGCCAGTTCTTTCACTTTGTTCAACCAAGCCGAGTAAGCGGTGCCCAGGGCGCTTCCTTCTCGATTGTCATGCAGTGGATTCTGAGTGTGACTCGTCTTCTACAAAAGATAGCCCATGGGTGGCCTTTCAGAAGGAGATACCATGTTCTAGGCGCTTTTTGCAGATGACGGATTTCAACGGCGAGGAAGGTTGCAAAGGGAGAAGGGAGGGGGGGAGGGAAGGAGGTGGAAAATCGTGATGACGGAGATCCTAGCTTTCAAGCTTTGTGGTTCTGTTCCATAACCTGTCTTCTACAATATGGGAGATCAGGCATTCGACAATATCCTCGTTCAGGTTGTTAGTACACATCACACAGATGGGAGAGAACTTCTATCTGCAGTTATTCCTGGAGTTCGTGATTACCTTCTTAGCTTTGCTTCAGTGATGAACAGCACTTGGGCTTGGAATGGCCTCATGAGCAGGATATTCCCTGTGTGTTCCTGTATCCTGATTAGTACTCAGCCAATGTACCAAATTGGATACCGCCGTGACTGTCATGCTTCATGGGAGAGAACTTCTAATCTGCAGTGATTCCTGGAGTTCGTGATTACCTTCTTAGCTTTGCTTCAGTGATGAACAGCACTTGGGCTTGGAATGGCCTCATGAGCAGGATATTCCCCTGTGTGTTCCTTAATCCTGATTAGTACTCAGCCAATGTACCAAATTGGATATCACCGTGACTGTCATGCTCCATGCACTTTTTCCTAATGAATACACTTTAAGAAGGTATCCCTGTCATGAATGGTGTTTGTCATGGTCCGATAAAGATGCGACGAGTTCCAGTACTGCTCAGCATTCGAATGTTGGGAGCCCTATTGGATGGGCATCCAATAGGCACATACTGATGAAGGCGTTTTGTGGCTTGGGTGCAGAGTTGACCGGAACAAATATCAGATACAGATTCCACTCCCGCCGAAGATAGATCCCAGCGTTACAATGATGACTGTGGAGGAGAAGCCGGATGTAACATACAGTGATATTGGCGGTTGCAAGGAGCAAATAGAGAAAATGAGAGAGGTGAGCTGGTCTCTTGGAAGGCATTTGGAATGCATGGATAATGTGTGTGTGTGAGTGCATGTGCGTGTGCGTGCATGTGCGTGCGTGCGTGTGTGTGTGTGTGTGTGTGTGTGTGTGTGTGTGTGTTATCGTGTTCGCTATAGACAACTCCACAAGAAAAACGCATGACTGTGGCAGACTGTTTTGTCAGACTTTCACTGACTCATCAGGAGGTTGTGAACCTGTTACAGCCCCAGCCTTGCAGAAAAAGTTTCGTTTGCTGCACCTCGGGCCTACTGGACCACAATGGCTGGCGGCGCCAGCCAAAAAAGTTTGAAAAAGTGCACCGCTGCCGGTTTGGCAAAGCTTGGCGCGAAGTGGAGCGCCTCCAGGTCTGGGTGTACTGGTGGTTTAAGAATAGTCTGCCCAGGATGCATTTGACGGATGTGTGTGTGTGTGTGTGTGTGTGTGTGTGTGTGTGTGTGTGTGTGTGTGTGTNTGTGTGTGTGTGTGTGTGTGTGTGTGTGTGTGTGTGTGTTTGTGTGTGTGTGTGTGTGTGTGTGTGTGTGTGTGTGTGTGTGTGTGTGTGTGTGCTGTACACAACTCCACCAAAAAAAAAAGGCAGACTGTTTTGTCGGACTCTCACCTACTCGTCAGGAGGTTGAATCTATAAATAACAGTCTGCCCAGGGTGCATTTGACTGATGGATGTGTGTGTGTGTGTGTGTGTGTGTGTGTGTGTGTGTGTACACATATGAGATTACGGGATCATATGTGCAAATGTTGTTACGGTCCACCCAATCAGCTCTAATTCGCGGGTGCCTACGTCGTGGGACGATGTGGTGGATAAATCCTCTAGGGCTAAACACCTGGCAGGACGATGTGGTGGATAAATCCACTAGGGCTATGCGGCAGCTGGTGTTCAGCCATTCTTTGCAGTATTATGAATGATATCACAAAATTTGCTTCCTTCGTTGGGGAGTGAAGGCAGTGAGAAAATGAAGATAGATGGGAAGTTGTAAACATCCTTCCTCCTCTTCTCCTTAGCATAACTGTAGTCAATGACCTTCATGCAAACTTATCTATGGTGCTTGGGCTGGCACACGAGTGTCTTCCCTTGCATATGGCCAGACGATGAGCAAAACAATTGAGTCCCACAGTTGAACGACAGACCACTACAGAGTCACAGGGGTGAAATGGAAAGTAGAGAAATTCAGGGAGAGGTGGTGTGTGGCTGTGACTAGAGGGGTTATCTCTGCAAATGCCTGGAAAGGCGGTTATGTTTTGAAACTCAGGGAGAGGTGCTATGTTTTGAAAAACCTTGAACTATCCGGGGGGGGGGGTAATTGTTGTACAGTATTGCAATACAAAGTTACAAAAAATTTGTACCGAAATTTGGTAAAAGAATGAAAGCTAGTGTCGCAAATGTTTTCAGTTGAGGTTCTAGCTTTTTATAGGATCCTGTTTGACATAACCTGTGGTCTCCGAAGTTGTTCCTTCCTTCAGTTCGACTTCTACTCTTCGTGGATGTTCCTCCTAAGCTGTTGCTTTTGCGTGGGGCGAGCAGGTCGTCGAGCTCCCGATGCTTCATCCGGAGAAATTTGTCAAGCTGGGGATCGACCCGCCGAAAGGTGTGCTCTGTTATGGACCACCTGGTACGGGGAAGACTCTGCTGGCAAGAGCTGTTGCGAACAGAACAGATGCCTGCTTCATCCGTGTGATTGGGAGTGAGCTTGTGCAGAAGTATGTCGGAGAAGGAGCCAGGATGGTGCGCGAGCTATTCCAGGTAAAGCAGGGGGAGAGGGAGGGAAAAGGAAACAGCAGAGTGAAGCCCCTTCTTCCTGCATTTTGTATAGTGTTGGGTTTCATGTAGACACTGGGAAAGGAAAAGAGAAACTCGTCAAGACGAGATCTCAGTCTCCTCCTTGTTTATCTCTCCCTCCCTGCCTCCCTCTCCTTCTCCTTCTTCTCCACCTCTCTCCTCCTCTTTTCCCTCCCTTTCACCTACCAAATTGGCCTCTGACGTCAGGTTTTCTGTGCTCTTTTCTCTGTGCACAATTTTGTCCCTTTATCAGGGTGTCTTTCCCCCCCCCCACCCCAAGGGTGTAGCCCTTAGTATTATGGTATTTATCTGATTCTAGGAGAATTGGAACTATTGGAGGCCTGATCAGGATAAATGTGTTTTGAAATGCTGTTAACTTATAGAAAGGAATTCTAGAAAAGGTTCAGAAAGGTTTTTAAAGTTTTGACTGTTTTGCACCTTTTTTTTGTTTTGTTTTTTTTGTTTTTAGGGTCCAGAAAGATTGAAACAGAGAACATCCTGGGACTTTGCAAATAGTGTTTCGCTCCTACGGAAGTCCCGGTTCATTTCATCCCGGGTCAGGCAGGATGCTCGATGGGACCAGCTCTCTATCCTGGACTGTCTCAACTGGCTATTTATATTCTTTGGCCCTTGCCGCAGGGCACACGAAACGATAAATAAACGAGTGCATCTGCCCACAGAAGGTGGCGAGGTACACTTGTTACTACTAGTAGGAAGCAGATGAATCTTTCTGCTGCCTGTGGGAAGATGCACTCGTTTTCTTTCTCCTTTCTGTGCCGTTTGATGAGGGCCATTTCCCTGTTTCCATGCAACTGCTCTCTCTGTTCCAAATTGCCTGATTGTTGGAATGGCCAAATGTCCCACAGAGAGAGCAGTTTTGAGACCACTTTTGGGACCACTCTGGGACCATAGTGGGATTATTTAGGACAAACGACTTTTGGCCTTTCAAGACTACTCTGGGACTGCTTCGGGACGGAGTGTGACAATTTGGGACACCAATTGAGACCAATTTCAGGACCATTCCGGGACCACTCCGGGACCATAGTAGGACACCGTTTGGGAGCGCTTTTGAGACCACCCTGTGACCATCGTGGGACTATTTGGTTCCCCGATTGTTACCACTCTGGGACCAGAACGTGAATGTTTTGGGACATCATTTGAGACCAGTTTTGGCCGTTTTGGGGCCATTCTGGTAACATACTGGAACTATTTGGGATAT
>BFEA01000186.1:1802083-1812600 GCA_003427395.1 Chara braunii
CCTGTCCTTGAAGGTAGGTAGGCAGGCCACATCATACCACTCAGCCCACATAGTACTGACTTGCAGGGGAAAGGGCCGAATAGTGCCCTGATTTTTTTTGTTTTTTTTGTTGGGGGGGGGGGGGGGGGGGGGGTGTGCCGTGTTCGTGTTCTCTTTTTCTTTGTTCAGGGGGAATGTGTGTTTTAGTAACTTAGTATCATCCAGTTGAAATAGTAGGGTAGTGATTCCGGCGGCCAAATGTGACCACTGAAAGCCGTGGTCATTGGCTGCAGCGAGCCTAATTACTCGTAATCAATTCAGAAAAAGAAAAGACAGAAGGGAAGGCATTGAAACTACCAGTGCTGCACAGGCAATCTCAGGCACAATCACAGGCTTGGATGATACTATGCGGGTCGGGTTTGTTTCACACTGAAAAGATTGTGCGGAAGGAGATAGAGGAATAGAAAGAAATGAGGTCAGAATGAATTGGGCCATAAACGGCCTTCGTATTTGACAGGCAACCACAAGTTGTGGGAAGAAGTTGGAACTGGAATAGGAATCAGCAGTGGCGGCAGCGGAGGAAGAGGAGGAGGAGGGAGATGACAGTCAAGCAGCATCGTGTTGTCTCATGCGCTCCAACCAAGCCTGGTGGGACTTAACACGGGTCACGTATCAGCATCGGAACTCACTTAAAATGGCGTACAGAACACAGTCAGATATGGGACAAAATGTTTGTTGAAACACTTTTTAAGTTATCGACTTCCAACGGTTGGTCATACTGGGCCGCTGTGCACATGGAAGTATGTCAAGTATCACTCAGCAGGTTCAGTCTGGTCAGAGGTTTGCTGTTTCCAGCTCAGGGCTTAAAAAAATGTTCGCCATTTTGTTCTTGCCGAGTTGCTAAGATTACACCTGTGGGTCAAGCTGAGATTTGTGTGGACTGGTGCTGGTTGCTGTAACTAGAGAATGGAAGAGAGAGGGTGGCGTTTTTCTGATGCTTGACACTCAGCAGGTTCAGTCTGTTCAGAGGTTTGCTGTTTCCAGCTCAGGGCTTAAAAAAATGTTCGCCATTTTGTTCTTGCCGAGTTGCTAAGATTACACCTGTGGGTCAAGCTGAGCTTTGTGTGGACTGGTGCTGGTTGCTGTAACTAGAGAATGGAAGAGAGAGGGTGGCGTTTATCTGATGCCCAACCCTGTTCAAGTTAGCATCCTTGGATCCCTCTGACCCTTGCAATTTTTTCAGCTGTGGTCCTCTGCTTTCCACACACAGGACAGGCTGCTAGCCATAGTTGGCACCGTACTCGTGTCGTCCTCTGCTTTCCACATGTAGGCCAGGCCGCTTGACACACTCGGCGCCGTAGCGCTGTCGTTTTCTGCTTTCCACACACACGACAAACTCACCACACTGAGCGCCGTACCGGAGGATAATTTTAAAGAAAAAATTGTATCAGACCGTTTAGACGATAATGAATGGTTTTCTAGATGGTATCTGCTATGCGGTGAAATCACACACATGTTACAACGGATCACTAGATCAAGAGTTCAATCCTTACCCGCTGCTGGAGAAAAGGCGAAAAACTTTGCATCTGGTCAGCCATCTACCGTTTCATCTGTTTATGTCGGTGCAATGGACGGCCAGCCGAAGTAGAAGGAATGCCCTTTTGATGCAGCGCTACGTGTGCTCCGCCACCTCCGCGAACGGCCTAGTAGACTCTGACAGTTTTTTCACGGCCTAGTTTCGTCTGGTGTGGAAGGCCAATTTTAAGAAGGACGAAGGCCGAAAATGTTTGGATAGCAAAGGAGGGAGGGAGGAGGGGAATGGGGGGGACAGGAGCCCGGGAGTCGATTTTGGATTTCTCATTTTTGCTGTCGGTTTCTTTCTGTGAATGTTTGCAGGCCAGACACACTTGATCCTGCCCTGTTACGACCTGGACGATTGGACCGGAAGGTGGAATTTGGACTGCCAGATCTGGAAAGCAGAACTCAAATCTTCCAGATCCATTCAAGAACAATGAACTGTGAACGCGACATCCGTTTTGAGCTCTTGGCCCGGCTTTGTCCGAACAGCACAGGTAAGCTGATCTCTTAACTCGTCCTTTACTTGGTTGCTTTGCATCTTGGCGTGTGCACACTTTTTTTCGCCGCCCGAGTTTTTATGTCAGAGGTTTCTCCTGTGTGAAGCTTTGGTTGTCGGTTACACTCACAAATGGCCTGCAAATGGCTGGCTGGCTGGCTGACCGGCCGGCCGGCCTACTCGTCGTGCGAAGATTGCGTCTGAAATGTGGCCATGCAAGCAGCCTGCAGGTCGGTACTGTAGTGCCAAAAGGTCTAGCAAGGGGTTCAAAAGAGAGTTCTGGAAGGAAAAGAAAAGTATACCCATGAACTGTTGAAATACAGACCTGTGTTCGAACCCAGATGATGGAACGTGACGAGTAAAACCAACTCTACTAATGAATTGCTTGGGGCCGGTCAACTCAATGATAATATCTCAAGGCGGTCGCCCTTTTTCAAAAAAAAAAAAAAAAGAAAAGTAGCAGTAAAGGTAGTGAGGGCAGTCTAGCAAGGGGTCCGAAAGCGAGTCCCGGAAGCTCAGGGTCCAATAGGAAAAGAAAAATAGGCTGAAGAAAGCTCCGGAAGTCTAGGGTCCAACAGGAAAAGTAAAATAGGCCAAATGTGGCAAAAAATAGATCGGGTTTAGTATCTGTTCTGATCAGTTTAATAGCTGATCCGTGGTACAGTGGACTGTGCCGAAAAACAAAAAAAGAGAAAAGTAGCTACGCCGTTTTCCGAGAGAAGACATTCACAGGGAGAGAGAGTGAGCACCTGAGGCCAGGAGTGTGACAGCTCATCCTTCGTTGACATTTGCTGCTGGCCATGACAGCCAGGAGTGAGAGCTCATCCTCGGAATATAAACTCGTTGTATAAGACATCTATGTAGGACGATGGAATTTCGAGTTCTCGTATCTCGTGCTTTGTCTTCCGACTCTTGTGTCGAAGTCGGCCACTTGGTGTGACACGAGGTCCTGGCCTGGAAATGATCTGGGATCACTGCAGGCAAGCCAGGGCCTTAGAAATGATCTCGGCTCCAGCAATTGTCCAGAAAGGCCCAGAAAGGTCCTGGCCTGGAAATGGCTAAGCCATCCTACAGAATGGCCCTCCCTCAGAAATGAACTGAGGGTCCACTGATGCAGAGATATCATGGACTGGAAATGACAATTTCTACTCTCTTTCAAGTTCATCGTGCATGGCATATGCTGATATATGCTGTATCAATGATCCGCTTGGGCCGATCATCGTGGTCACCTGTTGCACGATTCAATTTTTGGAAAGTTTTCGCAGGGAGGAACCTGGCGATCGTTTTATGCCAGTGCGCCTCCCTCCACCATTCATAACAGTCACAAAAGACAAAAGCTTTGGCAGTGTGTTTTTCTGTGTTCTAGCGGAAGATTCATTCCATAGTTGCGGCGCATCACGTGCGTGCAAGTTGCGCACGTGCGCCGCAGCGCACATGCGCGCACGTGCGCGCACCCGTGATGTGGCGCATTCAGAAAGAAAAATAAAAAAATCAGAAACGGTAGGTCGTCGTACCCACAAGTGTCCCTCCCTTTTAAAAAGGGTAAGTACACAGAAAGAGAATATTTTGGGGCCTCGTCGTACTGGTCATTGGTTTGATTCTCCTTTCCAAAAAGTACCCTGCAAGCAATTAGCAGGGTTTCCATAACCTTTGGAAGGATGTGCGTTGGACTGCTGGAAGACCACGAGTAGGCCAGCAATATATCCCGGATTCGGATTCAGGTCTGTGTTCCAAGAGTTATGGGTTACAAACTTGCCACAAACACTTCAGTAGTTGTCTCGTTTCCCCCCCTCCGCCCCTTTTCTTACGTGCAGTGGTCCTAAGGGCCTCGCTCCACTCATCAGCACTTGAAGGAAAGAAAAACGGATGGCGTGTATGGTTTCAGTTTCGAGGAGAAGATTCATTCTAGTTTTGCACATTTGGTGAGTAGTGGAGTGAATCCCTCAAAATCACATGCCGAGTTTGCAAGTCAGTAACCCATAATTGCTGAAACACGGACCTGAAATGGAAGCTACACCATATGTAGCTGGCCTACTCCCTCCTTGCTACGAGTCCAGTGACGACCCTTCCAATGACCACCCCGTTCCTGCCCAAGTGACCCTTTGGCAGGGACCTTTTGAAGTACCGGCAGGGGTTGTCTGAATAATGTGAAAGGGCTCTGTGCTCTCTCTCTCTCTCTCTCTCTCTCTCTCTCTCTCTCTCTCTCTCTCTCTCTCTCTCTCTCTCTCTCTCTCTTYAGCGTGTATACACACATCACGTTTTTTTTTTTGTTTTTTTTTTGTTTTCGTTTGAGCGCGTGCACCTGAGATTCGCGCACTGCGCACAGCGTACTGTGCAGCGTACTTCACCTATGCGCCGCAAGTATGATTCATTCTCATTTTGCACATTTGCTGGCTGGTAGAGTGAGACTCTGTGTAACTTGGAAGTGGAAGGTGAGCTGCTATAACTCCTCATGGCTTGCCGTTTTTATTTTTTTAGTTTTGGGGAGGGGGTGCGGGTGTTGGGGGGGCGGGAACGGCTTGCCATTTCGCCTTTGTCTCTTGTGGTGGAAAACTTTTGCTTCAAGGGCGACGGATGGTGCATGCCATCGGTGGGGCAGCTACAACACATGGTGCATCCTGCTTGCCCTCATCTTGCTGAGTCAAAAGTTCAATAGCTTCAGACTTCGCATCTTGGCGGGATGCAGTAGATGCAAGGGACACGACTTTCTCCACTCTTTCCGAGTTTGTGTTCTCAGGTCATTTAGTACACACAAATGCTTGGCATTCTTTTGTTGACCTGATTTTTGAATTCGTTCCCAACTTATTCGATGAACAAATAAGTTGTGTAGTGGCAAGGACATGGGAGCCTGAAATGATGTTATGAAATCGTTTTCTCGGAAATTTCTCCTGATCATTTTTTTTAGCCGAAGCCAGGTAAGGGCCCGGGCACTTCAATAGTTTTTCTGTGTTTTCATGAGGGATGCTTGGGATGGCCCCCAGCATGTGTTGCTCCCCACGAATGATTGGAGCATTGTCCCATTGAAAGAAAAAAAAAAAACAATTAGTCAGGGGACAAACAAGTAGTGTACTACCGACAGCGACATGGGAGCCTCTACTCTAGCAAGTTTGACTGGTAGCACTTTTTCATGACCCTGATCAATTCCTCAAGTACGTGCTTCGTCTTTGGGGTTACTATATAGAATTGCAATTTGCAACCTTTTTTTTTTCTTTTTTTCTTTTTTTGAAACAAAAAAAAAAAAGAATTGGAACCTGACGGTTGCCTGGGAGTGCCTTTTCCGCTCACTGATTTTTCCCAATCTTCTACAGTTTGGTCAGTGTGATTCCAAGGGGAATTTTCTGTGGGTTGGTGAGTTGTGGTTGCATTCAAGTTTATTGGGGCCCATTTTTGTTGCTGGGTGCCCTGGTCCGACCGGTTTTAGGTTTTTGAAATTTGTCACGACCGTTCTACCCCAGTTTGCGCTTTCTGATATGGCACAGCTTAATCAGTCACAGTGTGCGTCGAATTCACAGAATAAGCAGAAGATGGCCTTCGAGTGAGAGCAGCTGCTGACATTGTCATGCACTGTTGCTGTGGATTGATTGTTTGCCTGTTCCACTCTCTTCGACTGCAGGAGCCGACATTCGGAGCGTATGCACAGAGGCTGGGATGTACGCCATCCGCGCGCGGAGGAAGACGGTGAATGAGAAGGACTTCCTAGAGGCTGTAAGCAAGGTCATTAAGGGGTATCAGAAGTTCAGCGCAACACCAAAATACATGGTCTACAACTGATGGATGGACGATCGAGTAATCCTATGGTGGGTTCGACAGTGTTCATAATACCGATTGTAGTAGGTGATCGGTTCGCTCAATAACCCTTCTTCGCCCTTCCCCTCTACCCTCTGGCTAATGCTAGGTTGGTGCCGATTCCACCGTACGTGCGCGCTTTCTGAGTAAGGGATTGTAGTAGGCGACTGTGTCTGTCAGCAAAATCCTTTGCCTTTTCTCATCCACGCAAGGGAAGGCCATTATGTTTTGTTCGTGAGCGGAATCGAGCGCTTTTACTCCAGCATGTCGTGTTCACGAGCGGAATTGGGCGCTTTTACTCAGGATTGTGGAAAATGTTGTCAGTTTGAGAGTTTGTAGGGGAAAAAAAATGTTTGTTCTTTGGTTTACGTTCACATTCGACCAATCTTCTTTCACAATATGGCTACTGGATGTGATGTGCACGGTTCTGTGTATGGTTCTGTGTACGGTTCTGCGGCTTTCCCCATTGTCATGACGTCTTTAATTCTTTCTTTCTTCTCCTTCTGAAGAGAACAAGTGGACCTGTTGCAGCAATGCTGCGCCCCAGTGGCAACCCTGCCCTTGACACAGCTATGGCACGCTGTGGGCTACCGTGGTATTATCATATGGTTTGCGTTATGCCACGTGGGTTGGATGGATGGTTCCATTGGACCCGGTGGCTCCATGTGGGGCAGGGCATACTGTGTGGAGTGGATGGGAGTAACACACTCCCACACGCACACACGAAAACGAAGGCAGACATGGCCACGAAAGGGCGGAAAAAACAAAAAACACATGGCCAACATCAGGCACAATTTGCTGCTTGCCACTGATCAGGCGATGTGCTATGAAGGCTGAGCGGTATTCTGTGGCCCAGGTGATAATGTGTGGCTCTGGTTGCACGATGGGGGGGCGTCTTACCATGTGGATCATTTAAACATGGGTTGGTTCAACCTGGCATACATCAATGAATTATTCACATGAGAGTTCACACGTGAGAAGCCAAATCGAGATGCAATCAACACTTGAAAATGTCGTCTCCAGTATAATTATCAATATACAAGAATGTTTGTCTCCAGCGACTCTGCCGCACGCAACGGATCTCCACCAGCTAGCAGCTATGGCTTCTCCCCTCTTCCCTCTCTCTCTCGCTCTGCCTCACTCTCTCTCTCTCTCTCTCTCTCTCTCTCTCTCTCTCTCTCTCTCTCTCTCTCTCTCTCTCTCNTCTCTCTCTCTCTCTCTCTCTCTCTCTCTCTCTCTCTCTCTCTCTCTCTCTCTCTCTCTCTCTCTCTCTCTCTCTCTCTCTCTCTCTCTCTTCCCTGGATCGTTAGCCTGGATACACCCATTCAGGCAGCTTACACCTTGGCAGCTATGGCCGACGTTCTCCTACTCTACGTCTAGCCTAGCTATGAAGTATTTAACAGGCGCCCTCTCCTTCCTCAGGGCCACAGTGCCCAAGTTGCCTTAACGCACAAGCAGCAGCAGCGCTTCCGCAGCTCACAGCTGAACAAGTGATGAACCGCTGCACTGTAGCCAGCTAAATATAGGACCTGGCTTGGATTCGGTTGGCTTGGCTTGGCCTGCTTCAGACCGGTGCCGGTCGGCTGCGGCCTGTCTGCTGCAAACATTTTGTCGGTCCGGTAGCTTCCGGACTTTCCTGGGACATGCTGCAAAATTCGACTTGGGAGTGTCGGACTGGACTGGACGCTTCTGGACTTTTCTTGTCGGGTACCGGACGGACTCCTACCGACGTACGACGCTTCGGTACTGACACCTACCGACCTACGGCGCTTCGGTCTCTAGACCCTACGGCCTACCCTACAGGATGGCCCTGAGACCTGGGACTCGTCGGGACCCTGGGACCAGGACTGGGTGTCGGCAGCGTGAATCCTTTCAGTACTATGTGGGGCCAGGTTATACGACGTGGAGGGTTGCGGTCTGGATATGTTCTGCAGGTCATACTATGTGAGCTGGGTGGTGTTATGTGGCCCTACGCGGGGTGTTTCGAGTATGTGGACTGGACGGTTTATGTGGGCTGGAGGGTACAGTGTGGGGCAGGTCGGCGATCCTGCGAGTGGCGGGTGGGGCACGTGTGGCCGCATGGTACGAATTGTACGACGGGAGAAGCGACTAAGGGCATACTCGCACTAGCACTTTCTGAAATTGCAGTCTGGCCACAGTTGTGAGACGTGGATGAATCTCACTGCAATAGTGTCCAGAGCTCAGAAGAAAAGGTGGTAGTGAGCCTCACCACCACAAAAACAAAACAAAACAAAAACAAAACGACAAAGCCCGTTTGACCACATGGTACGGCCATCAACTCTTGATAGGTCGACAAGACCTCCAGTTCTTCCGTGGGAATGCTCTCAAGGGCATACTCACACTGGTACTTTCCGAAATGCATCTGGTCGCAATTGCGGCCATACCTGGATGGATGTGACTGCAATCACGTGCGGAGCTTAGAAGAAAAAGTCTTAGTGTGAGTATGTGCCCTGAGTATGTACTTGTCTTTGAACGTTCTGCATAAAGCGGCAAACACAGCATCTCCGCTTCAGTGCGCGAAACGGCAGGAGCCCTTTCGAAAACCACAACCAAAACGTCGGGGATTTGGATCCAGTTAAATGTGAACGATACAGACAAGATTAGCATCGCCCCTGGACAAGAATGACACGCGTAGATCGAAAAATGGTCCAAATCTGAAAAAGCAGTTCCAATCCACAACATAAACGACCAAAAAAAAAAAAAAAACACTGATGGGCCTGCTCGGTGGGTACACCCAATAAACTGTTGAAATACAGACTCGACTTCCGACTCCAGATGCAATCAGATGAACAGAATCAAGGCTACCAGAGTGGCCCGGGGTGCCCGGCCGGCCCAAAAATATATATAAAAATAAAATATTTTTTATTTTATTTTTAATTCTGTAAAGAATATCGTTGTGACCCTGAGGCAAAAGTTGTTCGATTTATTTTTCTGCATAACATAGTTTTTTTTCGGGTTTTTTTTTTTTTTTTTTTTTTTTTTGCTGGGACCTTTATCCAAATAATTCTGGATGACCTGGGCCCAGTTAGCGAAAAGAAAGGGAAAAAAGACAAAACTGCCCACAACAGATACGACAGAAAAAAAGAAACCAACTCGTGACAGAAAATGACAAAGAAGAATGTGACCGGCAACTAAGGGCATGCTCCCACTGCCTTAAATGTACCTCTGCGCGGTTCCGGGCCTGCCCCGACGTATACCTCAAATGCTCTCTCGTGCTTTCCCTGAGCCGAGGCCCTGGCGCTCCACCTCGACAATTTTTCCATCACTGGGAGCGGGGCCTCAATTGGGACCGTCGTGGAAGATCTGCTCTTTTTTTTTTCTTTTTTTTTTTTGGACCATTCGTCGATATATGCGTTTCATCCTTGCGCAGGGGCCATGCTAATCTTCTCTGTATCATTCCAATTTTAACTTATGTCCTGAAGGACAGATCCACTTTTTTCTTTAAGAGATTAAAATAATAAAATAAAGAAAAAAAAGTTGTAGTCTTTTTTGACTCTTTTGTGACTGTGTTCTGCTGGGTTTAGCTCTACTTATCATGGCATTCTGGGTCTGGTTGTGTTTCACGGATTGTGTCCTGTTTGACGAGCTAATTGTGAAAAGACCATCTGACGAGCTAATTGTCAAAATCACATCGTGTTTATTTGTTGTTGCTGTTTCTTTTCCATGCACTTTTCCCCCCCCCCTGCATTAGGGTATACTCATGCTAACACTATCTTGCATGTATCTGATCGCATTTGGAGCCCAACGTGGATGTTCCTGACTGCAATCACGTCCAGAAATAACTTTAATTTCTTCAAACAAGTAAAAAGCCCAGCAGAAATTAGTAAAAAGTCATAGTGTGAGTATGCCCTTTAGTCTCGAATATATCATCTCCTCTTTGTCCTCTTTTTTTTTTTCTTTTTTCTTTTTAACTTCACTATATTCTTCACTCAAATTCTTTCATTTTTCACGATGTACCCACCCCTACTTCTAAGGCTCTATACAGGGAACCCCTGCAAGCATAGCGATCTCCTCTCTCTTGGTGAAGGGAGGTCACCTTTCTCTGTGGAGGGAGGTAATTGCATGTTTGCCCCCCTTGTCGTAGTGGTTCAGGGTGCACTGTGCAGGGTTGGGCCCACCGGTGGGGGCCCGGCTAACACAAGGACCGAGGATTTGCCAGTAGCTGCACCTCCCTTTTCACCTTCCCCCAGCCCCATGAAGTAATCGCAGTGTACAAGGCGAACACTCTCTCACAGACCAAACACAACCCACTCACACTCGCACTCATACCACTGTCGGCTGAAGACTCTACTAATACCGATGGGGAGGCTGTCTATCTCAGTTGGCTGGCACCAAGCATACTGCAGGCGGCCATGGGGATTGAACCCAAGACCTGAATGCCACTTGTGTGTCTATAACCGGATTAGTCTCTTTCGCATCCCTTACTTTCGAAAGAGGAATTTAAAAAAAAAAAAAGGTAGAAAGAAAGAATGCATGACAAATGTGAAAATGTGTCTTAGTGTCTCTCGCATCCCTTGCTTTGGAAAGGGGATTTAAAAAATCAAGTGGAACCGGCCACGGCAACGCCGTGGCGCACAGCAACAATCGCTGATACCCTGTCTCTCTCTCTCTCTCTCTCTCTCTCTCTCTCTCTCTCTCTCTCTCTCTCTCTCTCTCT
>BFEA01000186.1:1815035-1862535 GCA_003427395.1 Chara braunii
GAGAGAGAGAGAGAGAGAGAGAGAGAGAGAGAGAGAGAGAGAGAGAGAGAGAGAGAGAAGACATTCAGAGGGTGAGCGAGTCCTGTATATGTGTGTGTGTGTGTGTGTGTGTGTGAGAGAGAGAGAGAGAGAGTACCTGAATGGGCTTGGTGGCCATAGCCTGTCAAGGATCTAGACAAGAGGATGTTTGTATAAGGACTTGGAACTTACGAGCAGTTTTCAAAGTGCTCATATCCTGTCAGTGTGCGTCTCAAGTGTGTGAAGGTTTGAGTGCTAAAGTTGAGTTGTGATGCGTGCAAGCCATATGTGAAAGTGGGATCATTGCAGTGGTATCAAAGCAGACGCTCGCTGCCTCTCCAAAGCGATCGGTTTGGTGGGATTATTGCATTATCAAGTAAATGATTGTAATTTATATTAGTAATTTAGTAAATAAATAACTATCAATGACACAAGTAAAACACATTATCAGTCGAGCTGCGGCCACTGGTCGCAGCTGACGCGTGAGCAAAATCCCTTTGTTGAACCGGGTGCCGCCATGTGGGGTGGGCCACACCATGTGAACCGGATGGTGGCGATACACACACTCCCACCCCCAAAAAAGAGTCCCGACACCCCCTCCCCCCTGCCCGCCGTTGCCCCTGCCAGGAAAAAAACACATGCAACATCAGGCGCAATTTGCCGCTTATCGCTGCCCTGCCGGCCCGTGCAGGCTGTGCAGCATCATGTGGCCTTGGCAGTGTTATGGAGGTTGGGCCCATATTGTATCCGGCGGGGCATACCATGTGGATGCTGTGGCACTGTGTAGGATGTGGGTTGGCCGGTACCATGTGGGGCGCGTCAGACTATGTGGACAGGGTGGCACTATGTGCCCAGAGCAGTAATATCTGCCCTCTATCTTGGTTGCGTCATAATATTGGAGAGGTGGGTTTGTATTACATCGACTGGGCAGCACAGTGCGGGGCGGTTCGTACAGAATGTGTACGGGATGGCACAACATGGGCTGGGCAGTACAATCTGGTCTGGCTGGGTGGGCAGGGTGGTATTATGTGGCATTGGTGATGCTAAGCAAGCTCAGTGGAATAGGTGATACTAAGCTGGCTTGGCGGGCAAGCAAGCTCGGTGGGATGGGTGAAACTAAGCTGGCTCGGCGGGCACTATCTGGGCTGGGTATGTGGACTGGGTTGGTACTATGCGGAAATTTATGAAATCACTCAATCGATGGTACGACACCGAGAACTCTTCGTAAGATACTTGTTCACCTGAGATCCCAGTATCGTTTCCTGAAGTGGTACATCAAAAGTTCAATTCCTGGAAACGATGCTGGGATATCAGATACTGTATCGTTATCTGACAGCAGGACTCTGTTGCCAGCACAGCAGAGCCGGGTGTCGGGGACACAGGGTTACACTTGAGCGTAGCAGATGCAAAGAACGACAGAGTACCAGCACACTTTTCTCTGCTGGTCACTGTTTCGTCAAATCCAGGTAATTCTGAGGGAGGTCAGCTAGCTACCGTCTTTCATGAAACGCACATTGATCATGAATGTGTACGAGCTATCTTTGCAGCCTCATACAGTCATGCTGAGGGTGCGCCTTATGTTCAGAGCAAGACGACAGCACTATCCTTCATATGCCCGGTACTGTGAGTGCACGAGTGGTTTCGACATGCACAGATCAAGCTGACTATTCTCAGCTGGTTGACACCAAGCGTAACGCAGGCGGCTTATGAGGATTGAACCCACGAGCTCCGGAAGGCCACTTGCGTGCCTACCCAATTGAGCTAGCCGGCTGGATATTCATTCTTAATTCTATTATAAGCAGTCCTCAACAGAACTGACCGCCTGCGGCACACTTAGTGCCAACAAACTGTGATAGTCCACTTGATACCCCTGATCGGAATTAGTAGGGTCTATGACTATCACGGGTGTGAGTGCAAGTGGGTTGTGTGCGGTGTGAGGGAAAGTGTTGCCCATAAGCACTGCTGCTACTCGATGGGGGGTGGGGGAAGTGCATGGGAGACACAGCTACTGGCAAAATGCTCGGTCTTTGCGTTAGCCGCCCACCATCGGCCCCACCCTACTTCCTGACCACCGCCGATTAGTGCGGCGGAATACATGCATCCCCTTAGTTGTGAGAGGTAGCTATGCTTGCAGGCGTCCCCTGTATAGCCTTAGGAGTAGTGGTAGGAAGATAGTGAAAGATGGCATGGAGAGAAAAATATAGCTTAGTTGTTATTAAAAAAAAAAAAAAAAAAGATAAAACAATAGAATAGAAACATTAAAAAATATGTTTGGTTAGGTATGCAAGTGGCATTCAGGACCGTCTGCGGTACGCTTGGTGCCAATGGCTGAGATAATCAGCTTGTCCTCCTAGAGTAGAGTCTTCAGCCAACACGGCTGTGAGTGCGAGTGTGAGTGGGTCGTGTGTGGTGTCGCCCTTAGACACTGTTGTTACTCGGTGCGGGTGAGGGAAGATGAAAAGGGAGGTGCAGCTACTGGCAAATGCCCCTTCTTGTGTTAGTCGGACCCGAATGCGCAGCCCCGAACCTGCATCATAAACCCACTAAGGCAAGGGGCAAACATGCAATACCTCCCTCCACCATGGAGGTAGATAACTATGCTTGAAGGGGTTCCCTGTTTAGCCTTAGGAGTAGCGCTAGGTAGGTATTGAAAGATAAAAGCTATGCTTCAAGGGTTCACAGTATAGCCTGAGTAGTGGTCGATAGGTAGCGAAAGACTAAAGAATTTGAGAGAATAATATAGTGTAGTTATGAGAAAAAAACGAATTGACAATGACTAATCAAACTATGAACTCAAAGCGAGGTGTGTGTATCCGGTGATTATCATCATCACGCTTGGGGCCTTCAACCCTTTTGTTTGGGACAGATCTGGGTTTGGTAGCTCCCAAAAAGTGCAGTTGTGTTCTCTTTCTTGGATGCAAGTGCGTTTCAGTCATAACTGAGGTTCAGATAGGCAAAAAAAACGCGTGCCAGCACATCAGTTGTGCATGGAGTTGGGCAGTGAAAAGGCTTGTGATTAAAGTTTATGTTGTTGTGGATATTTTATGAAGAATATCCACAGGGGAGGTATGTGATTAAAGTTATATTTTATGAATATTTTGTGAAAAAGGTGAGAGTGCTTCATAAAGGTCTCGGTTAGGGTACGCGTCCTAAGTTATGACCCCGTACGTGGGACGATAGCTAAACACACCCAACGGTAAGCCGATAGTTGTCTTGGACGAAGGGAGAGGACTATCGAGAGTCTTATAACCGCGCGAACTTTTTGTTGTAGTAAGATCGAGTAACTCGGAGTCCAATGTAAGGACAAGGGAGATCCAAGTTGAAACCCCGGCAGCAAAATAGTCGCGGCAGAACATTGCAAAACGGACTCAGCCGACCGATCGGATTAGATCTTTGCTCGTCAGCGTTTGAATTATGATTGAATTGGTAGCGTTTGGTTCTTCGGAGCGACGGGGACGTCACTTAATGTGGTACGGGAAGTTGTCGGCGCAAATACCCTTACAAGGGTATCCGCCCTGGTTTTTGAAATGACAAAAACTAAAGTTTTGACTTTAAAATTCCAGTGAACCACGCTAGCCACGGCCTTATTTAATCTAGGTTGTAGAATGATTGACTGAGGGTAGGGAGTGCGTGGGCGCGCAGTTTTGAGGCGCGTGTGAGCTTCTTGTGGAAATTACAGAGTTGGCATGATTGCTGGTCGACTTTTACTTTTGATTAAAAGTATGATTAAATGATCTTTCTTTTGGTTGGTACATTTGAACGCGACGCATGCGCGTGCACGAAGGTGGTTTTGCCATGGGCGGCGCAAGGGACGAGTACTGGTTTTGTAAAAGATTAGAGGCGACTACGTTTATTTTATTCAAAACGGGTTTGGAGCCCGCACAACGCACGACGCACAACGGCATCTTGTGATATCTGCCCGCCTGTAGGAATCCCTCACAGCCGCGGCAAAGGCATTTGGTAACGGAGTTTACATAGACAAGATTGGGTTTTCCGCCGTTGAAATGGTTGAGCACACTTTGGAGTGAGGAATAGTGTGTACGACTGTTATGAGCGGAGCCAGACCCTTCGTGTGGCAACCGTGGGTCCGGGTGGTAGCTGAAGATGGCAACTGTAGGGCTGCGAATACCGTGGAACCATTTATATAGACCTTGCGCTATTGGTTACGGTGTTGGACTTTGTCGTTAGCCTTCTAGGAAAGTACCATGAGCTAGAAAGGTGATAAGCTTCTGCAGGGGGGTTATTGCCGCCAAATGGAGAGTCGCCAGGGTGCTGTTACATGATTTCTATGACTGCGGTTTGACCGACTTGTTGTCTGTTTAGGGCACCGTTGTGGGGCTCTTAGATGCATTCACATACCAAGGCCCTATCACGTGAGTTAAGTTTGCGCATTCTTGTATCTCGAAAGACCGAAACCCCTCCTTCTTCCCTTCTTACTAAGTCTGACTTATGGTTTGGAAGGGAAGGGGGCAGGTGGGATTGCAACCCACAAGATCGAGGCAAAACCTTGTAGGAGGTCCACCCACCGATTGAGGGAGCGCTTTTAAAGGCAGGGAATTGAGAGTATAAAACCACCTAAGACCCTTATGTGTACATCCTTCTATGATTGTTTGAATATAAATGCATACGTTTCTACCAAGTTCTATTGTTTGACTTTCTGAACTTAATTCAGAGAAAGGTAGAGGAAAACATGCACGAAATCCGGTTTTACTTTATTATTTTGTTTGAAATTCAAAAGGAAAAGAGGATGAAATGGGGGAAGGTGGCATGAAGGTGGTTTTAATTGAGATATATAAAGTAACAATGTGACTGTAGTTTGGGCAACGACTGTCATTGAAAGGAAAGTATGTATTTTTGCGAACACTTGAAATATTTGTGCGCTTATGCTTTTGGGGCAATATCCGACTATTTGGTTTTTATTTCTGTATTTGCAGTTTAGGAATTATGCAATTGGGCGGTGATTCATTTGGGTTTCAGTATTCGAAGAGTGTGGTGATCTAGTAATCTCAAAACGTGCAATTGCCAAGAATTTTCTACGTCTAATTGAACAAAAGAAGCAGTGTTTTGTGTATTGTGCCGCACGACGGTTGTACACACTGAGTTTTGTTGTGTTGTTGTAGGTTTCAAGTGTGGATATGATTGTCTATGGAAGGAAACTATTGATTACGTAGACTACGAAGCTAGAGTAGTTCCTCTAGTTCGATATTGTTGTTGTTGTTAGTTTATTGCTGTTTGCTACAAATCGAGCGATCGATATGGCAACGATGTATTTTTTATTTTTGTTAGAATTGTTGTGCTTAAGCTACAAATTGCACCGCGTCTTGTTGCTGTATACGTTATGACTTACTCTATTTTGGCTTTGTGCATTGTTATTGTGCCATGTTGTTGCGCACAGTTGTAGTGCGCGTAGTATTTAGCTAGACTTTTTTGCGTTTCGTCTGCAATTCGGATAGAACATAGGGTGGTGCTTTATTTGAATGCAACTCTTTTAGGCTACGTAAAGGCGGTTTGACCTGAAGGGAAGTATTTTGAGTTAGAAAGGCGATCACGCTTTTGCAGGGGGTGACTTTATGAACTTAATTCAAAGGAAGGTAAAAGAACATGTACATTACATTAAGTATTACTTTCTTATTATGTTTGATTCGAAATTTTTAAACACCTTCGTGTGTTTTTTGTGACTCTTATCACTTGAGCTAAAAAACAAAATGAAACTTCTATTTTGTGGAGCGGGTTTTTACAGAAAGAAGTTTTTTGTTAATTGAAATCACAATAAATAATAGTAAATAACTCTTACTTGAATGAAATGAATACTATCGATTGAGGCGAAGTGGTGCAGTCTGCGACATATAAAAGCATCACTAATGTCACAAAATCAATCGAGCAAGCTCGCAGGTCGCCTTGGCTTCAATGACTGTAGCCTTTGTGTCGCCACGAAGTTATTCAGAAGGAAAAGAGGATGAACACGCTTCTGCAGGGGGTTGAATTTCTGAACTTAACTTTTCTGAACTTAATTTCAAAGAATGTGTACATGAAATTAAGTATTACTTTCTTATTATGTTTGAAATTCATGAGGAAAAAATGATGAACACGCTTCTGCAGGGGGGTGAATTTATGAACTTAATTCAGAGAAAGGTAAAAAAACGTGTACACGAAATTAAGTGAATCTCGGAAGGAAAAAAGGATGAACTGGGGGCGAATTGAGAGTAATGTAGTTTTTATTGAGATTGTGGGTTACACAAAGGGTTAGACATTGTTTCTAAGTTGAATGTTCTGACTATTATATTGTTTTGGTTTGCCTTCTAATGGGTCATATAAATATTTACAAGTTAAAGTCTCTGGTTGTTATGGTTTTGTTTCGGGGACATGCATGGGTTGTTTTTCTGAACCAAATATTTGTTTCTAAACTGAATGGTTTGGTCTACGTACTTTTTTTTTGAAGGTTTGTTAATGGACGTTGGTATTGATTCGAGGTTGAATGGCATGGGATTTCTACTTTTCTTTGAAATTTTGGAAGAGGGAATCGAGTATTGTTTCTAAGTTGAATGACTTAACTATTTATGTGTTTCTTTCTGAAGGAACTGAGATAGAGAAGTATTGTTTTTAAGTTGAATGACTTAGTCAGAGTGGTTGTGCACTCAGACAGAGAATTGTGAGAAACGTTTTCCTTATATTTTGTATTATATATATTTTTTATGAATAAGCTGGTTAAACAGGGTTTCTAAGTTGAATGGTCTGATTATAGTCTTATCACTAAAAAAAAAGAGTATTCAATTAAGAGTATAATAAAAAAATCAAATCCAATCAAACTAAACACTGTTTCTACGTTAAATGGTTCTGTCTTAGACCCACATCTTTGATAATTAAGTGAAAAAGATATATAAAGTTTTGATATTAAATGGTTCAAGCCGATTAAGCATGATTTTTAAATTGCATAATTTAGTCATATGCCCAATGAAGAGCGAAATCATATTACGTCTTATGTTTTGTTTATAAATACGACAAAGACTGGATATTGTTTTTAAGTTGAATGGTCTAGTCTTTTTTATGCCCTATGTAAATTGGGATATTGGTGTTTATATAATTGAGTGTCAGGCCGAACGTACGGAGACCCCTAAGGTGACCCCCGAACGTTCAGGTCCCCGTACGGGGCCCGAACTTAAAGGGGTTTCGACTGCGCAAAAAAATATTTTGCCAGCTAAATATTATTATTTTTCCCGAAATATTGTTTTTGGGTTCTTTGTGATGTTAGCTACCTCCTTCTTAATTTTGAAGTCATTCTGTCTATCCAAAAAAAAATTAAAATCCTAAAACATGTTGGTGTCAAAACTTTTTTGTCCACTCATTTAATTTGTTTTCTTTATCTTTTCACTTTTTGCTTTTCCTTTATTTCGGGGGATGTTTACTTTATTTGTCGATTCTCTATTAAGTAAGATACACATATACAAATTTTCATAGCATTCATCATAACGAAAACAAAAATGAAAAATCGCCAAAGATGGCGGTGTCAAAAAAATGTTCGCCCACTCAATAATTTCATCCTCATTTTATTTTTTTTTATTTTTATTACTATTATTTTTTTTTGTATTTGATTTTTATTTTCACTTTGGTAAAGAATTTGGATGTAATGTTGAAACAAATGTTGTTTAGTTTATTCTTATGCATTACATATATATTTTAAAGATTTTTGAGATTTTTTTTTTTTGGGGGGGGGGGGGGGGTTGTTCCGCGTTCGGCCGAACGGCCAAATGCATCGAGAGGGGGTGCCGAACATTCGGCCGTTCGGGTTCGAACATTCGGCCCGTTTGTGAACGTCGTCAAACTTGATTGAGAGTTAATAAATTATTTAAACAACTTGGGATTTTTTTTGTGACAGTACTTACTCATTATGGCATGGACTTGCATGTGGTTGAGTGTAAGCTATATTTCTTCTGAGGCTTAACTTTGATAGGTGCTCGCCACGTCCTACAACTATTGGAGCTAGTTCAATTCTTTTATTTTTTTAGTTAAGTTTATTTATCATATTTAACTTTGTATGAATTTTGCAAATGCACTTTCGCTAAGGGAAGTGTTGCCCAAATTTATGCAAATCCAGGGAGTTGGTTAAATTTTGTCTTAACAAAATTCAACTTTTGTCTGAGTTTCATATCTCGGTGAGTAAAAATCTGCGGTACCTACTTTTATAGGGAAAGTGTTGCCCAACATTTTCCTACATCAGAGAGTTAGACATGATTTGCCTCGTGAAGTTATATTTATTTTCATATTTTGTATTTAGCTTTGTGCAATTTTTAGAAAGTCACTTTTCTAGAAGGAGTGTTGCCAAAATTTTTGCAAATAAAGATTTAGTTAAATGTGGTCTTGGCAGGACTGAAGTTTTATCTTGAGTGTACATCTAACTTTTTTCAAATTCAGGAAACCTACTTCTCTAAAGCAGATGTTGCAAAAATTTTCACTAAATAGAGATTTACCCAAAATTGGACTTTGTAAAGTTAAAGATTGCTTTTATATTTCAAATTTTGCTAAATATAAATTACAAAAATGCATTTTTTTGGGGGGGGGGTGTTGTCAAAATTTTCTTGGTTTTGAAAAGTTGGATTATATTCTGACAGGGAGAATGTTGGCAATTCATTCTGTATTGGGGAGATGTTGCCGAAATTTTTCTCATTCTTTTAGCATCGATTTAGAGGGAAGTATAAACTCAGTCTCAGGAGAATTTTAGTGAGATGTGATATAGGATTTTATTATCGACACACTTATATTTTAGTTTGCAATTTGGTTTGTGTTATGTTACAAGTCTTCTTTGGTCATTTCGATTCAAAACCTAACTAGTTTCAGTTTGTTCCTATGAGGATCACGTCTTGTTATATTCCTAAGAGGCTGTGGTACTTGTCAATAACACAGACCTTGGCAACCAGCTCAGTGGCATATGCGATGACAGAGAGTATTCTCCGGGGTTACACCCCGGAGGTTTCTCTGGGGGCCTTGGCCAAATTGGCCAAGGGTACGGGCTACGAACTTTTGATAATACTGTGGGGTGTTTTTCAGTTATTTTGGGATCAAAAGAAGATCCGCAGACAGGGACCCAGACAGCGACAAGTTCTTCCGACATTTTTCCTCAATCGCGACTAGGCAGGACCGGGCAGTGTAACTGCCAAAACAGTTTTCGGGGTGAAGCTTCTTAATATGTGAGGGTACTAAGCCAGGTACTGCCACATGGCGCAATGAGGCTCTTTAAAAAATTTTGTGTGGTTTTTTATTTTCTTTTTATTTTCTTTCATTTTTTATTTTATTTTATTTTATTTTATCTTTGAGTTTCCCGGCCTGAATACGTTGCGAGGCGGTGGTACGGCCGGAAGCGGGATGCGCGTCGAGACAGTTCACGGTATAGTCAGAAACTCTCGGAAATTCTCGGATATTATTATTTTTCTATTCTTAGGAACGTACGTAGAAGTGCTACGGCCAGAAAGCATATGATGATTGAGAGGCAAGGCACTAGGCCTCTTTACTTCGACAGAAGTGCCCGAGAGGGTGCGCCATCCTGACGAGTCCGTTGAGTAGGCGGACGAAACCGGTAGAAGGGAACTACTTTGTCGTACCTTGGGAGAGATAGCTATGGTGGCAGTAATGGTGCGTAGCATGAAGTGAGAGTAATCTTTTCGGAAGCTGTGAATTTGAGCTTGCAGAAGCTGTTTTCGTTTTGTACTCATTGTGACGTTTCTTCGAGTTTGTCGCTGCTTCTGATGGATGTTTTTTAAGTACGCATGTACCACTTTTCTGCTACTGTGTTCTCCCTACAGGCTGTTGCCGCAGTCTGCCACTTCGTGGGAACGTAGTAACCGGAGTCTTTCTTTGAGCCTCACGGTGGCTATGTTAGCCTAGAGATAAAGAGTTAGCCAGGAAGACAAAATTTTAGTTCAAGCCTGGAGGGCGAGGAGTAGTCGAAGAAAAGTTACCTAGGAGGACGAAGTTTTATTCCAAGCCAGGAGGACGAGGATTAGTCGAAGAAGAGAAGTAGTAAAATCGTAAGAATAGAGCGGCATTAAGGACGGGAGGAGTAGCGACTACACGACGAAAGGTGCGAACAACATGAATAACAACATGAATAATGGAAATGGGAACAACAATATCGACAATTTCAATGGTGGGTCATGGGGAAAGGTGGGATGACGTGCTATGAGTGTGGGATGACTGGCCATATGGCTCGGGATTGTTGGTCGAAACGAGGAAGATCGGGCCAGCAAGATGATGAGGTGCATGTGTTTGTGAGGGATCTGATGGAAGAAAAGGAGGAAAAAAAGAAACGGGCGGAGGAGGAACAGAAGCGAAGGGAAGAAGAAAAGGAAAGGAAGAGGGAGCTAGATATAGCAAGAAGGATTGAAGAGATGAAATTGCAGCTGCAATCGGACATCGACGACACGTGGCGGAGGCAACAGGAAGAGATGGCGAATAAGGTTCGAGAGAGTTATTTAAAAACGAAGACTGTGAAGAACGGAAGCCCGAAAGTGTCACCGCGAAGTAGGACGATATTCAGGGCGAAGTCGAAGAGGCCAGTACGGAGAAGACATGCTAAAAAGAGATCGAGCAAACAAAGCACTGACTCGTCCACGTCTTCGGACTCGGAGATTAGCGATTCAGCATCGAGTGACTCTAGCGAAGATTCCGAGGAGGATTTGTTGAGAATGGTAAGACTTCTACGAGAAGAAAAGAGAAGAGTTAAGTCGAAGAGAAAGAAGGCACGGGGAAGACCTGTGAGAAAGGCACCAGCAAGGACGTGCGAGAAAAGAGAGTGTTCGAAGAAGTCGACATCCACGTTGACGGGGGAGGATGAGCCAAGAACGCCACTCACCGGAGGCTATAAAGGGATAGTAGCGGGCTGTTCTGAAGAGGGTTTCCTCGACTATACGTTACAGGTGATGCAGGCTTCCTCAGCGAAGAAGGTGCATCATCTTCAAGAGATATGCGATAAAGAGGGTATAAAGGCTGTAGAGAAGGATGAGATGATAATGGAACTGGTAAGGAGACAAACTGAGTGAGCGTACGGAGGCGCCTTCGAGACGCCGAAAGGGAAGAATGAAGTCAAGATTAAAGACTAGGATGAGCAGACACCAAACAAGACGCCACGAAAGGTCACGAAGAAGGTAGTGGAGACGCGTGGGAAGGCTAAGACGTTCGTCCCGCCAAGGACGATCATCAGATTTGCTCCGACAAGAGAACAGGAGTCGGGTTGATTAGGTGAGCCCCCTACGACCAGTGAGTTGTGGGCGTATTTGAGGACGCACATGGACACTAGGCAGACCCTACGGGGGCTAGGGAAGAAAGGAGAACCAATGGCGGAAGTAGACCGGAGAATCTCGACGACAACAATGCTACTCGGAATTAGAGGGGAGATTAAATGGTTATCCAAATATTTGGATAAAGCAGATGTGGACGAAGATATGATGGAGTTACGCACTGGTGGGACATATATCATAGTGAGCCCGTGGGCGAAGAGAGTGTACGTAGGATGTACGACGCGGCCGATTATGTAGAGATGGAGAGAACATGTACACGCAGCCACTTCGAATGCGCTGGGAAAAACACCGCACTGCATCGTTGGATGAGGTCGTTCGGGGTAGACAAGTTCACGGTACTCCCGCTAAGGCACACTACTGAGAAGGACGATTTTAGCTTCGAGCGACATCTGATCAGAGATTTGTCCCCCAGTTTGAACACACTGGGGACAGGGAGGAAATATAGGAAGAACACAAGACAACGGAAGGGGAGGAGAGAACGGAAGAAGAAAGGTCGAAGAACAGTAGGCTTACCAATCATGAAGTTCGCTACACAAGTGGGTGAGCGCACATCGATCCTGAACTGGCTGCATGAAACACACAGAGCAGGAGATGGGAAGCAGGAGGTTGTCTTCACATCAGGCCTAACCTGGGCGGATGGGTGGAGGAATGTAAAGACACAGTTCGGGATGTCGGAGGTCAAGATCGGGGGTCGTTCAATGTTTTAGAAGCAAGCGAAAAAGTTGTGCGAGGTTGGAGAGGAAGTTTCTTTCGTGAAGATCCGCAAGACGTCAATTACGACGGAGCAGTACAAACACGAGCTACTGAGTCTACTCAAGCATCCTAGGCAAGTGACGGCGCTGGCAAGATCTCCAACAAAGAAGCTGGTAGGCCTTTACAGAGTCGCAGGTTTCTTCGGAAAGAAAGAGACAAGGAAAAGGATGAAGATTAAGATTGACCGTGTTCTGAAGAGGAAGACAGGTGTTAGCATACGTCGAAGAGTGACAGTTAAGTACCCTTTTGATGCGTTCGTACTGCAGTCAGAGGTTAGGAGGAAGACTGAGGAGGTGATAGATGAGAAACTCCTAGATGTAGTTGTAGCCACGTTCATCAAGAAGTAGGTGAGACTTGTGTGCACGAAGAACCGGTCGGTAGCAAGTATCGTACATAACCATAGGAGCTTCGCTCACACGCGTTCGGTCGTATGTCCATGTGAGCGTTTTCACGTGAAAAAACACGAGGGGCACGTGCTGACAAGACTGATTGATATTGAGGAGACACCGTTTTTTGTGCGAAATTCCAAGAATGTAACGAAGTTGGATAGACAAAATAGCAGGGAAGACATTTTGCAGGGCATCAGCACAGCAACGGCTTATCTTGGAAAGTGTATGCGCGAACTGGATGTAGCAACCTGCTTCCAAGAAATTGGGGACAGGCGTGCGGCTTGGACAGAGAGGCAAGTGAGAGACTGGGCATTACAGTATGAAGGGCTGGTCCTGGCTCCAGTGAACAGAAATCCCGGAGATACGGCGCTGATCTGTCCGATCCCTTACAAGCACGCCTTCGGGAAAACGTTCACATGGAACCCTGGCTATGAGACTGTGGCCGCATCAGAGACGGAGGTCCTGGCTACGAGCAAACGGGACTATGAGGAGGGCGATCTTAGTGAGTTGGGTAAATGGAAGAAGGATGGGAGTCTGGGAAAGGAGTACGTGTTACCAAAGGACAAAGACCTACAATACTGGAGACCGATTGCGCCAGCATGCGGGGATCCGACAGTAATGGCACAGCGCAGGTGTGCAAGGGCCCTGAATTGCCTTATTACGAGGTTTTCACGGGTGAGGAATTTTCATATAAAATCTGCATATGATATGAAGGAAGAACTTGACCAGGCGGAAAGCCCTCTATAGAAAGAAGGATGCAGTATGGCGATGGGAAGGTGCTACGACGTCAAGGAGATGTTCTCCTCGTTATCCCACTCGTCTGTGAAGGATGCTGTGTCAGAGTTAATCATGCATTTTGAGGAGTTGGGCTGGAGGCAGGTGAGAATAGCAAACAGGGGGAAGTTGTGTCAGATGTCGAAAACGACATGGAGGGAGGAGGGATACACCACAGTGAAACTGGAGATGCTGCGCACTATGGTGGAGTATGATCTTTCGCACGCTTATATGATGCACGGGGACGTGATCAGAAGACAACTTGTGGGAATCCCCATGGGGAAGACCACGAGCCCAGTATTAGCCACGATAACATGTGCGATGGCGGAAGCCAGGTACCTGTCAAGTCTTGGGGCGGACAGGAGACTAGTGATGGGGTGGAGGATGGTAGACGACGTCTCCATAGTGGTCAGCTGCAATGGAGAGAAGGAGTCCTGGGAGAGAGCGGAGAGGATTCTCCAGAGATTCGAGAGCATATATGATGAAGAGTTGAAGCTTGTCCGGAAAAACGAAGGCACTAACTCCTGGCAGTTCATCGGAGGGAGGATGTACATTATGGCTGAGCCGGCCCAGGTGCATTTCATCCAAAAGACAAAGAACTGCAAAGCGTTGCGCTGTGGGGGTACGCTCCAGTACCAGTTCATGCAGGACTACGCGAGCTACTCTGATAAGCGAACTAAAAAGGGAGTTCTCTCGGCCACTTTTAAGAGGTTGTGGTACTCGTCAACAGCACACACCCTGGCAACCAGCTTCGTGGCATATGCGATGACAGAGAGTATCCTCTGGGGTTACACCCCGGAGGTTTCTCTGGGGGCCTTGGCCAAATTGGCCAAGGTTACGGGCTACAAAATTTTGAGAAAGTTGTGGGGTGTTTTTCAGTTATTTTGGGATCAAAAGAAGATCCGCAGACAAGGACCCAGTCAGCGACAAGTTTCGTCCGACATTTTTCCTCAACCGCGACTAGGCAGGACCGGGCAGTGTAACTACCAAAACAGTTTTCGGGGTGAAGCGCCTTAATATGTGAGGGTACTAAGCTGGGTACTGCCAGATGGCGCAATGAGGCTCTTTTAAAAATTTTGTGCCGTTTTTTATTTTTATTTTTATTTTTATTTTTATTTTATTTTTATTTTTTTTATCTTTGAGTTTCCCGGCGAGGCGGTGGTACGGCCGAAAGCGGGATGCGCGTCGAGACGGTTTACGGTACAGTCGGAAACTCTTGAAAATTCTCGGATATTATTTTTTTTTTTTTCTTCGGAACGTACGTAGAAATGCTACGACCAGAAAGCATATGATGATTCAGAGGCAAGGCACTAGGCCTCTTTACTTCGACAGAAGTGCCTAAGAGGGTGCGTCTTCCTGACGAGTCCGTTGAGTACGCGGACGAAATCGGTAGAAGGGAACTACTTTGTCGTACCCTGGGAGAGATAGCTATGGTGACAGTAATGGTGCGTAGCGTGAAGTTTGAGTAATCTTTTTGGGAGCTGTGAATTTGAGCTTGCAAAAACTGTTTTCGTTTTGTACTCATTGTGACGTTTCTTCGAGTTTGTCGCTGCTTTTGATGGATGTTTTCTAAGTACGCATGTACCACTTTTCTGTTACTGTGTTCTCCCTACAGGTTGTTGCCGCAGTCTGCCACTAACTCAAAAACTCTTTCTCGCTGCTCAACCTAAGGCCTTCACCCGTATGGGTTGATTTGTTTCTTTGGCTTTTCAACCAAACGTTTACTGAATAATCATTTAAAAAAGGCTACGTGTTTTTTTTTAGTGTTCGGCAAAGGTTGAGGCTTGTATGAATAAGGCAAGGGGTGTAAGTGCAAAGACTGGTTGAAGTTGACACCATATAGTGTGCGCATATCAATGTGAAATTTCTTGATGTGATAACATGTATGTGTTGTGGGTTGAAGTCTAGATCTGACTTTGTGAGCGATCATATGTATAGTTTGAAGCGAGTCCCATTGTTGATTGTGAGAGTGATTTTGTGATCTGCCTTTGTCTGCGATCATATGTATTCAGACCTTCGTGCCCTCTAATTCTTTCATATAAGGTTATGAGTAAGATGTGGGAAAAAGGACTATACGCATTTTACGTACAACTTCGATTTTATTTCCTAAGATGTATCTTGTTGTTAGATATGGCCGTCTTAGTTGACCGGCGTCGGATCGTGCTCGAGAGATCAAAACTACGGGTGAAGATTAGTGTAGGGGTCCGATTCGGACCACACGACCCCTTACAGTACAGCGAATAAGAAACGCCCTTGATTGGACCACCTCTGCGATTGCATACAAAAAACCTTCGAATATGGTTCGGCAGCTAAGTGGGGATACACCCACCTAAGGGATTGTGACAACTGGCACGGGTGGAGGAAAGTTCTACCTATCATAGGGGTTCCCGAGAGGTACGGTTGTCGCACGTGGCTGAAGTGGCAAAACGCTCTTCGGGACAAAGCCCGCAAAATCCTGTGTGACGCGGCCGGGAGGGTTCCCTCTACAGGATCGATGCGCTCGACATCGTGTACATGTACAAGTCTACCGTTTCCTTGTGCGAAAGGGATGTTCGTTTCCAACTAGGATATACACCCCTTACTTTGTAACGTCAGGAATGTACAGAAAGTACTATTTATCAACGTTTTGCTATTCAGGTTAATTGACGAAGGAGATCATCTTTTGTTCCATATGATGTTTTGGAGAACTTCCTGTCAAAATTAGTTCATGATTATGAGACCGTTTGTATAATAGTCATATTTTGGATTTCAAACGTAAGTTAGATGGTTTGATGTTTACACCCGAAGATAAAAATTCGTGGGAGATCTTTGTTTTGTTCCCTCCATTGTATGTTGCACCTTGGTATCGAACGTTGGCTACACGATAGTGCAAACTACGAAGGGTAAGATTTTATGAGAGATTAACGAGAATGTGGATATTTTTGGTTTGTCGAAGTTTGTGTGTCGGGACAAAAAAAAGAGTTTTGGTTTGACGTATATCTTACCGAAATACAAGGATTTGGACAGGTATAGACCAATATGTCACAAACCAGTGTTCCTCGTGGGGAAATTGATGTCACGTGCTCTTGATTTTCTGTTGACAACCATCTTTGGCAGTCGACACTTCAATCTCCCTTCTTTCCTTGGTTTGACACAACATCGAACTGTTATGAATAATAAGATTTTACGACTAAGTTCTGATTTACAAGTTTTTTTATTCTCCTTCAACATAACCGACATGTTTAACACTCTCTCGCATCAAAAAATTCTCCAGGTTATTAAATGGATCATGCAACACCTATTTTTAAGGCTACAATTTTTGTCCTGATTTAGCAGGAGTCAGGATGTGTTTTATGGATTGACCACATGTGGAGACCACTGGGAAAGGTTAGCTTTGATTGCTATCCTTTAGTGGTTAAATTAAAATTTAGCCACACCTATATGTGCGCCACGGGAAATATGTTGCAACAATTGTTTGGGATGTCTATGTGCAAAACAACCATCCCTCCCTTAGCCTGTATCTTTTGTGCCTACGTCGCATTCATTCGCAAAATTGGGTGGTACTCTTACATGGTCTTTGGTTTCCACTTGATTGCTGATGTAATGCTTTGTTCTCACCATGAACGACCCTAAAGCGACCGAGCGTGTGCTTTCTATTTTCGAGAAATGTTACCATAATGCCTTACATGGTCTTTGGTTTCCACTTGATTGCTGATGATTGCTGATGTAATGCTTTGTTCTCGCCATGAACGTTAAAACGAACGGATAATGGTAGAGGGACCTCCGGTTTTCTAGGTTGCCACATTCAAACAAGGGGAAGGTTTTTATATTTGCATTACGTGCAAATGTCAAAAAATGAGGATTAAATTTGAACACATAGTCGTTTGCACATACAGAAGGACAGTCGTTTATATCATGGGGTTGCAAGCGCTAAAAGAGCATCGTTATCAGCAATTACCTACATCGGATAGGCTCGATCATAGATACCTTGAAGGGTTCTGACGCTTCAACACAAACTTTTGAAGATAGATTCTCGTGATTTGTTCTTCATACGTCCCTCAAAACATTTTGCTGTTAACCAATGTGACACTTCAAATTGAAGTTCGTGGAATGGTGGCCATGTTTTTACTACCTTGTTTTTTTTTAAACCTTTGTTTGTCTTGAACCTACTTTGTTTTCATAACACTTTATATTTCGTTTGTTAGATCTATGGAGTATCCAAACATGGTTTGTCAACTTTTGGCTTCTCGCTTTTCTTCACACGTTTTAATAAATAGGTTTCAACAGTTGACTTGTGTTGGCCCAAAAAACTTTATTCACTTATTTTACTTTATGTTTGTTGGCCTTACTCTTCATAGACACGAATCCGATTACCCCGAACATGTAAGTTGCTTTGCTACGTGTGTTTCAGTCTCATCGTTGCACTGAACTTTTGTCCGATATATGTGCCTTATTTATTTTGGTACTCGATCTCTGATCGTACTGGACGTTTTTTTGGACTAGGAACCAGCTAGTATTTTTTTTTTTTTTTTAGTAATATATAGTGGATGGCGAAACATTTGATTTCCTTTCAGAACTGAAATGTCGAAGTCGTTTATTTTCGAAAACACGTTTCAACACTGGACAGAAAAGGGTCTTGGACCGTACGAGTAGTGTGTGATACCTTCGTGGGGATTCCCTGATGATGACAATTAAGGCACCCGTTGAAACATGACCTTGAAAGTACCTTTGCTCAATGTATTATTAGTTTCATAAACTACAATAATTTCAGTTGCTTGTTAATTTTTTTCAAGCTGTTTTACTCTCGTATTGAACTTCTTCACGTTATCTAACGCATGTGATTGTTACTACTACTACTATCATATTGATAAATATATAAATGCAAGTATATATATTACATAGATAAATAGCTAGATACACAAATAAATAAATTATTACTTCATAAGCTACAATGATTTCAGTTACTTATTAAGCTTTTTCAAGGTGTTTTACTCTTGTATTCAACTTGAAGTTCAAGTTATCTAACACGTGATTGTTACTACTACTACTACCATATTGATAGATATAAAAATGAAAGTATATATATTACATTGATAAATACCTAGATACATAGGTAGATAAATTGATAGATAAATGATAAATAAATAAAAATAAATAAACAACAAATTGATAAATATTTTTTTGTATATGATAAATAATAAATAAATATATACATTAATTTGCTTGATCGACTGATTGACTAATTTGATTAAATAAATAGGTAAATACGCAAATAAATATTCAGATTGATAGATAAAAATAAATAAATAAACACAAACATACCTATATTGATGCATTTCATATATAATGCATATTGAGAATTAACCTGATGGGCATAGATTGACAAAAAAAAAATTAATAAATACATTAAAAAATAAAATATATATAAAAATATAAATAAAATATTTTATAAAAATTTAAACATCTACATTCTCTTCATTTTCGAGTCAGTCGTTACAGGGCGTACGAAGGCATTCACGTTCATTGAATTGCTTTCTTTTTCGCATACAATTCACCGACTTCTCATGGTTTTACCATGATTCTTTCTTTGTATAATAAAAACTAAGTATTCCATCATTATGAGTTTGTTTTTCTATACACGCTCGCATACTTATAAAGTGAAAAACGTGAATGTAAAATACGTTGAAGAGTACAATTTTGAAATAAATAAAATATGGATGAACAAATAGATAGATGAATAAATATATTAATAAACATATACTAGATGTATATATATAAAAATATATATACAAAATACATAACATAATTCATAAAAATATCAACAAAAAACCTAGGCTACCTGCTGAGCCGCCCGAGTTCCGGGTGGCCAACCCATGCAAAGACTATGGAAGGTCCCAACATTAAAAAAAAAAAAAAAAAAAATCCTAAAACTAAAAAAACAACTATGTTATGAAAAAAAAAAAACTGAGCAATTTTTGCCTCAAGATCACATCAAATTTCGTCCACACATTTAAAATAAAAATAAAAATTAAAAAATAATTATTTTATTTTTACTTTTATATTTATCTTTGGCCCGACCGAGCAAGTAACATCGGGCCACTCTGGTAGCCTAGCAAAAAACTAAAAAACTAAATATAAAAAAATAGTGGACATCAACCCTATTGAACATTATTTACGTGATCCACAGTACTACCACGGGACAACATCGGATTCCAAGTATTCACTTTCGTTATAATGACAACGTCGATCTTGGGGGATAAACGAAATAAAAATGAAAGACCGCCAGATGAAAAAAAGAGAAGGGTCTAAGAAAGTAGAGGCCGAACGTGAGAAAAGGTAAAAATGAAAGTCAAAGGAATAAGATGGATACATGAGAAGGTGAAAAAAAGATTGAGAAAGGATATGATTGAACATAATGAAAAAATATGATTGATAGATAAAAAAGATAAATAAATGCATAGAGATATACATACATACATGCATATGAAACAAGTGGCGCCTACGATCACGTATATGAAATCAAACAGATTCTCAAACTGCAGCAAACGCTCCTTTGTATAATTTATTTGATTGTTTTTCATGATATCGCACCTCCTGCGTTTTTTCATCTTTGAACTCAAATAGAATTTTTTATCGAACCTCTTACTATCACGTTTATGAAATCAAACACATTCTCCAACTACAACAAACACTTCTTTGTATAATTTATTTGATTGTTTTTCATGATATCGCACCTCCTGCGTTTTTTCATCTTTGAACTCAAATAGAATTTTTTATCGAACCTCTTACTATCACGTTTATGAAATCAAACACATTCTCCAACTACAACAAACACTTCTTTGTATAATTTATTTGATTTTTTTCTATGCTATCCCACCATCTGTTGCTTTTTCATCTCTGAGCTCAAATAAAAGTTTCCATTGGTGTTACTTTCTTTAATCGTGCTATAGTGTAATATCCAATTTCAAAACCGGGAAATTTCGCTAACCCGCCTTGATAGTCAACAGACAAAGGGGTAGGCTAGCCAAACTATATATACATTGGATAGGAACAAAATTCTCTAATAAGCCCCACTTACTTGGAGACCTTGGATTTATTTGAACGTTCAAATCGATTACTAACGCAACGACGGCTACATTTGTCCAACCAGTAGTGTGAACCGCCAATCGATGTCATATAACCTCGTTAGGCAATCACTCTTTTGCTCAAATTCCACCACAAGTACCTACCGGTTGGGCCGATCGTTAACACGGTAGCCGAATCGGGCGACCATTAACAAGGTAGCCGAATCGGCCTACCCCCTCCAAATTCATTCAACCTAAGGGGTACCAAAAATGCAATATGTACTGGTGGTTTAAAGCAACGCACCAGGACCAACCTTTTTTGAGTTCCATTTGCTTTCTCCGCAGTTACATCATACCCTAGCCATACCAAATGAAGTCCGTTGGATCATGAAATATCACAAGATGAGAAGTTATACTCGCGAGGTAAATTGGATGTTTTCATCCTTACACCACCATTACTCCAAGGCATGTTTCTTCAGGGATTGCAACAGCCGGCACCCCCAAACCAAAACAAACAGGTACATTCCTCCTTTCTTGCCACAAGTTGAGAACCATTACTTACGAGGTAAATTGGATGTTTTCATCCTTGCACCACTAGTACTCCAATGCATGTTTCTCCAGGGATAGCAACATCCTGCGCGGTCAAACCAAAATAAACACGTGCATTCCTCCCAGCGGAAAGGAGGAACCATTCATTTCACTTCCACCGCCAAACCCTCTTTCATTTTTTTCTCTCTTAATAACGGCTTTTTGAACTTCCCCAAAAATTTGGTTTCAATTTCTTGTGTATAACCTATTTATATCTGATAGAATTAACTATATTTTATGCTTCTATTTGGCAAATTTCTCAAGACTGAAGGTAGCAGGTTCTAATCCTATAGGACGCTGAATTCTTACAAAGAGTGGCCGAGTGGTTAAAAGCGACAAAGTGTAAATCTGTCGAGGGTTACATTTCTTCGTAGGTTTCAATCCTGCCTCTTCCACTTCATGGCCTTCATACATTCATATATTACATGTCATATAAATTGATGCGCACAAAAATTACCACGATATGCGCACTACGCAAAATAGGTATTTTTTTCATCACTCTACTACTGCAAAGTTGGCGGGCTTATCATGAAGTGGCAGCATGCATGCCACCAATTCAATAAAAATGGCTGGGAATGATATTGTTAGGTTAAGATCCCTCAACCATTGCCTTCTGTTCTTTTTTCCTCTTGTATTGCCTCTGCGAACCCTCTCTATCTGGCCAACATTGGGAATAACCATCGTCAATCATCCTCTTTGATGTAGCTGCAAAGCACCACTTCTGTGCTATCTCCAAGGGCACCCGCTGCACACTCTCCATCCCACCAAGAGTCCATTTGAAGGTGACCTAATTTTCTAGCGGCTTCAGTTACAAGTGCAAAGTCAATAGTTCAAATCTACTTCGGCAGCCTCTGCCCGCGAGTCGCTTGTAAGAGTGTTTACTTTTCCTTCGGCCTCTTTCTCACTGTAATAAAATTGTAGAATATCCTATCAAACAAGGGGTATAAGATATCACTTTCTCATGGTGCAGATACGGGTTAAAATCCCGTACAGGGTATATATGATACCATATCTACCCTATAATACCACCGGTGCCTACCACATTTTTCATAACCCCCGCCCAAGTCGAATGAATATGGACCGGAGGGGCAAGACCGATTTGGCTACCACGTTAACGCTCGTACCAACTGGTAGGTCCTGGTGATTTTGAAGGGCCAGGTCTGCAAGGCAGGTCACTCACCCTAGGAATTTGCGTTTGTTGTTCCGGACAAAACAATGGTGCAAAGATTGCTAAGACTGCATGCGGAAAATATGGTCAAGCATCCGCATCCACTTGGGAGTGAAGTGCAGAACAGACCTGTAAGGTCAATTTGGAACCTATTTACAAAACACATTCCACAGCTACAATAAAAGACGGAATTTTTTTAAAATACCATCTGCAGTAGCCTGGAATAGACACCCTTGTAAAGAGATTGAGTTTGCATCCAGTTGGCAGTGGAGCAGTGCAGCGATACAAGCCATTGGAAGCAATGTGGTGGCACGAAAAAATCCAGTCGACAAAGCTAAACGCTTCGAAAACTGGACCAATTGTCAGTTTTTCTGATGTCCTCTTCTTGGGGGGGTTTCTCCAGGCTGTCACAGCTCGTATGATATCATCGCCTTTGTACCTCAAATTAAATTCATGTCACAAATTTGTTTTGTGCGCTTCTGAAGTTTTATTCCTTACAAAATGCACAGCTGAACAAATTTGATCACCTCTCAAATGGCCCCTGTGATGTTCATTTTTTCTTGCAGCAAATACCGAGCAGGGCAAAAATCTAAAATGCCCAGGCCCGGGAGAGGTTCGCAGGGAAAGTGTACCACAATCATTCAACCTCACGGTGGCACTGTGGATTTCAGGGGCGGGAAGATACAGCTTTTCGTCTGTCAACATAGGTCCGGATGGAGCTGTCTTTTAATACAGTTTATCAAGGGACATATCCCACACTCGCGAGTAAGAAGTGTCGTTTCACCGGATCCCACATGTTTCCGCGGACGTAAGGGCCGTGTCCATCTTTTTTTTTTTTTTTTTTTTTTTTTTTTTTTTTAAGCCCAGGGTGTTGTAGAGGTCGGTTTCTGGACCCACGACAGGTACCTATCTACAATCAGCAACTAATTTATGGGACCCAGACCATCCCATCTTGGAGGATCCCCCTCAGACAGCCCCTACTGCAGGTTCCCCAACCATTTCCTCCACCAGAGTCTGTCCACTGACACCCCTCCTACCGGGATCCCTTAAGACAATCCCCTACTGTAGGTTCCCCACCGATATCCTCCAGCAGAGCTTGTCCCAAGCAAACCCTCCCCCCAAACGGGACCCCATCCCACCTAAGGTCCTTGCCCCCCCCAAAGCAGAGCCTAAGGTAACCAACACACATGAGCAGCCTAACCACAAACCCGTACCTGCATCCTCATTAGACTGCTAACGGTATCAGGCAAACCCCTCATAGGCCAGGACCCAACATACAACACCATGGACAACCCTTTGGGTGGTGCGCAGGCAGTGTCTGTAATAGCTTACCATGCGTCAGCCCAAGGGGTGTGTGTCCAGCCGTGCGTCATTCTAACGCCCCGCCGGTGTCCATGTGTGAGGCTGCGGATTTGAACCCGCAACCTCATACCACAATACGCATTTCCAACCGGTGCTCTAGCCAGTGAGCTACTTCCATCTTTTCAACCGACGAGTGGAAACGATATACGACGTGGCAGGTAGGGAATGACGGATGCGGAAGAAATTTGGAGAAAAGCACAAGAGTGCTCGACCCGGTCCCTGTTCCAGGAAAGAGAGCATTTTTCTATGTTTTCTTTTCTTGTCCGTGTGCCGGACCTAGTTCGCCCGTCCTGTGGAGTCTGTGCGACACAGCAGATCCTGCTCGACATGCTTGGCGCTTCACAGGCCCAACACACGGTCCTTCACAGGTCCATGAAGTGGTCCCCACGAAGGCATGCCCAGCGGAACCAGGCACAAACATAGGCAAAGCTCCACCAACGCCGGGGCTTTGGAGTCCCTGTTTTCTTTTACGGCCCGAACCGCCCGCCTCACCCCTTAGCCAGGCCTATTGGCTCCAGTACTTGGCCCAGCTGTCAGTTGTGGGAAAAAAGATAGAGTGGAAACGTTTGTAAATTTGGGTGCTTGTGGAAAAAAATAGTAGAAACGTTTCTAGTCGGATAAATTTGGGTGCTCCTGTTGTGGCCCTTACGTTTCCTAAAATCGTGGCTTGTTAAAGGGCAGGACTTTTGGAAATACCGGTGGCAGGAAACTGACCTATGTCCATGTAGGATCTTCAGAGACTGTACGGTAAACCACCAGTACTTGGCGCAGCTATGGATGCCGGGCCGGGATACCCCCTGCGCGGCAAGTTTTGTTGAGCTGTGGGGGCACCGTGTTGTTTTGAATTTGGCTGGCGCTTCCAACCATTGCGGTTCGGTGCCACGAAGCCCGCAACTACCGCTGCGTTAACGGGAATCGCCCGCGGCCGATAGCTGGGCCGAGTACTGGTGGTTTAAAGCACCAGTACAGCACATATCGGCCCGAGGCTGTCAGCAGGAAACCCGCACCACTTTGGAGGCCGTGCGGCGCCTCGGAGTTTTGCTTGTGGCAACAAAAACTTTCTGCAAGGCTGGGGCCATGTACTAGCGGTTTAAACCCCCCACAGGAAAAAGGACGGAAAAACCGTCCCGCCAAAAAGGAGGGGCAAAGCAGTTTTGCGGGAACCCCACCGCAGTGGACCAAATGCCCTTGGGAAACCCTTTGGAAATCAGTTCAGCCAATCGTTGCCTCTCCGTCGGGACTCATTTGTTTTGTTCTTGTTTTCTTTGTTTTTCCTTTCTTTTTTTTTTTTTTTCCCGTTTCGGCACTCTTGATCGCTATTGGCTTCTGCTTCCCGCGAGACTCTTCTGAGCCTTTTCCAGGAACGACACGCTCTGCCCCCTACCCTCCAGAGTTGGCAACTTGGCACAAAATTGCCGCGAGGAATCCTCCCGTGACCGTGAGACTTTTCCAGGCTGCGGACTATGTGAAAACACAAAACTACAAAACTACAAAACTACGTGTACGGTGTATGTTTTTCCAAGCCACAATCTTCGGTCTGTGGGGTCCCGGAAAACGGTTCGCGGGAGAAATTTCCATTTTTCCATTGCCATCTGCTGCTGCAGGCTGTGCGGTCCTGGAAACGGTTGTGCGACAAAGTTTTCCTTTCCGCGGTCCTGTGGGGTCCAACCCAAAATTGATAAGACACACAAGTTGCAGATGTCAGATCTCTGAATCGCATGTCTACAGCACCACTTCCATATCTTTCTCCTCCATTCTCTCAAGCCACAGCTCCTGCACTGTACTGTACTGACGGATACCTGTCTGACGATGGCCGTGGCACAGACTCACGTATCACTGTTGTGGAGAGACAACAATACAGCCCAGTGGCAGTTCAACATCACACAATCTACCTAAAAAAAAATCAGCCTCTGACAATGCACTCATCGCGAGGAGGGCAGTATACACGAACAAAAGACTCCTTGCCCACAGGCGATCATGAGGAGGAACCATCGATGACGACAGGGTGGAGAGGACAAAGATAACAAGTAGAACAAAAATGATTTTTTGTCCCATTTTGCACTCTCGTTCTTAACTTTGCATCTGTGTTTAGTTCATTATCATTTTTGTGAACTTCGTAGCGGATATATCCTCCATCTGCATGCCGGACTTGAATGGAGTAGGGCCAAGCACATTCTCACACAAGTTCCTCGATGAATCGGGACTACCCTTCGACGACGGATGAATCAGACAGAAGCAGATGCATCCGGGAAAGTCCTGATGAGAGATCGCCGTAATAGAGCCTCATTACACTCACCACTTCACCAAATGCACAAAAGACAAAATTCATATCGATGTCGCTTTCCACGTTCTAGCGGAAAATTCACTCTTCTTTTGCGCATCTGGTGACAGGTGCAGCAACGCCTTGAGATTCTGCGAAGTAGTTCAGTGACAGGGGACAACTCCGTTTTCATCCCTGCTTACTGATCTAGGTAATCATGAAACTACTGCGCGGTACTTTCAGAAAATCCGGCCATAACTACGTCCAGATACGTCCAGTAAGTTCCCAGCCATAATTACGGCCAGATACATCCAGGAAGGTCCCCACATGGCATGCCTTCCACAGTCACGTGGCCAACAGATAATCTCGCAGAGCCACAGCACAGAGCAATCCCGCATTTTTTTCTCAGTAAAAGGCGAAAGAACGAGCCGGGTACGCACCCACAGTTCTTTTACATCAGGCAGCATTACGGGGCAGAACGACCGGAAACGACCTGTCGTTTTTGGTTTTCCTTCTTGATTCAAGATCTTGACCATTTCTCGATTAACCCGGGTGGGGGTGCTTTTCAATTAAAAAAAATAATTAAAAAAATGCATGTCAACCTTGCACAGGGGACAGGGGTCTATGACCGACATGGGTGTGAGCGAGAGCGTGAGTGGTTTGTGTGTGGCGTGTGGGGGGGAGGTTTGGCCATAGGCACTGCCGCTACTCGATGGGGGGTGGGTAAGTAGACGGGAGGCGCAGCTACTGGCAAATTGCTCGGCGGCGTAATATGAGACACTGTTTTTCTTATTAAAAAAAGGGAAAAAAAAAAAAAAAAAAAACGGGGCTCCACCTACAAACCTTTTCAGGGCCAACTCAGTCCGTAAGGCTCGCAAGTGGCATTCAGGAGGTCGAGGGTTAAATCGCCATTGGCCTCATGTACCTCCCGGAGCATGCTTGGCGCCCGCCACCTAGAGTTACCACTGGATCCCCCGATCGGCATAGAGAAGCGTCTGCTGGTGTTCGTAGAGGGGGAAGGGGAAGAGGGGGGGGCGGGGGGGGGGACCACCACCTGAGGGGAGGCACAGAGATTGGTCCTGTTGGCATGGTCCCTGATATGCTACCGGCTGTCTCCTTCCCCTAGCCGGTACCGCCCACCTGCAGGTGGGGACCAGCACCCGCATGTTATCTCGTGAACACGGTCCTGGCTGCTACGGGGTTTGGTGAGGTGACATTGAGAGAAGGATATAGCTTTTGAAAAAGAAAAAGAAAGAAAAAAAAAAGAAAACAAAGTGGCGCTCTTCATTTCGAATCGCGCCAGGATGGTGGTATGATGCATTGTACCGTTTTCGAGGGAGTACTTCGCAAAAGAAGCCACGTCAGTCCCAAGTTGAGAAAAAGTGAAACGTGCGGCCTAACAAAGGGGAGACCAGGAGAACTGAATTGATAGTAGAAACCCAAAAGGGAAATTTCTCAATTTCGGCAGTGGAGCCCCCAAGACTTCGACGAAACTCACGACCCTTCAAACAAAACAAAACCAAAAAAAAAAAATAACGAGCGTAATAATCTTTTACCGTAAAATCTGTGCGCCACATAACCGAGCAAATGGAGTCGCAAAAAAACAAAAAAACAAAATCAACAGTCGAGAAGATATGCCTGAACCAGTCGCCCGAATCGTCTCAGGTTCAAGCTTCCCCAGAAAAATCTGTCATCCACCTGCCAAAGGCAAGATCACCTGCCAAAATGAGCACACCTCAAAACCCCGACGGTAGCGCTGAAGAGGGAGGTAGAGGTTGGGTCCCACCTACCTCAATTATGCAATACACAGTCCGACGGCCTTGGGACATCGTCATGGGACCGTCTGCCCCAGGTTATCCCCCCAAAAAAACACAATTATTTTCATTTCATTCATCTTAATTCGTGATCAGGTCCGCATTTCAGTTCTTCACGAGTGTAGCAACTGAGATTGCCCCGTTGATAAATTATCCCCAGTTACCCGGTAAACCGTAGGCAGAGAGAGAGAAGAGGACAACAAACGAAGGGCTGTGACAAACTGTTTCGTCGGAGTTTCACCGAGTATATATATCGTCAAATAGATAGATAGATAGATAGATAGGTATCCTCTTCCCATAAAGAATAGAAACACCACTGCCAGAGATGAAGAATCTTGTTTTTTTTTTTTTTTTTTTTTTTTTTTTGGGGGGGGGAAGATGAAGAATCTTCGAGTGCCCAGGGCAATGGCCTGGCTGGAGTAACATTGGAGGGTAAACTACCGTCTTCCCCGAACATAATGCAACCTGATAATGAATGTATACAAGTTGTATTTCCGGTCACGTACAGCCAATAGGAGGGTGCACTTCATTGTGTTCGGGGGACGGCCGCAGTAATTGAGAGATGATAGGAGGTACGTAGTTTGACCTAAGGTTAATTTTTTGAAAGAGTTGAATAAAGAGGGACAGTGGACCCATTTCCCACTACGAGAGGAAGCTGAGTAACGGCCCCAGCATTTCTCCTACCGGTCCGGCGAGGTCCCACTGGCAACAAGGATTAGATTGCACACCCGAATCCAGACGTATCACCCGAATCCAGACGTATTCGTGGAAAGGTGCAGAAAGTCGATATTGAACTGGTTTTCTGCATCTCTGCTTACAACACGTCCAGATTCCGAAGCTGAATCCAACCCTCTTCCAGAGCTGAATCTGATCCTCTTTGCTAATGAGACCTCGCCCCCGATTGCATTGTACGGTCCCCCACCCAGTTCCTATTGTTATGGATTGAAATGCTAAATCGTCCCTTACACTCCTAAAAAAAAATAGCGGCCCAACGGCTTACCCAGGCCCAAGAAAAACAAACAAACAGGAGGTGCCACAGGTGGGGCGCCAGCTGTTTGGGAAGTTGAGAATTGTTTTTTTGGGTGCGCCTCGCGCAGTTCAGCGAAGGGTACTTGGGCGGGGCAGCACAGGACGCACGGCGTTTGGGAACTTGCCTTTTTTTTCCCTCCAGTGTGAGGCCGGGCGTGCATGCAGAAGATTGGTGGCTCCCGGTTCCCTGCTTCGCAGACACGACAATATCTACACGCACGCGGATACGACTATGGTGCACGCAGTCGTGGCTTTTCTGTGGAGTTGTATAGAGGGAACATGACGACACAAACAAACACCCACACAAGCATGCCCCGGTGTCCGGGTGACAGAACAAGGGAGATGACATATTGATGAGGCCGACCATGGGAAACGAGGAGGGAGGCGGGCAAAGGACAAGGAGATGTGCACACACAAACACATAATCCGTGATGGAGGGAAAAGGGAGGAGGGAGGGGAGGAGAGAGGTGAGGAGGGAGGGTGGCACGTTCTTTTGAGGGGACGAACATACTCACACGGATGCGAGTGCACACATCAGCAATAGGGGGGGAGGGAGGAGGAGGGAGCAAAGAAGACGACGATGACAATGGAGGGAGGATGGTGGGTGGAGGTGGAGGGAGGAAGACCACGTGGAGGGAAAAGTAGGGAAGAGCGGTACATCTTTGCACGGGAGGCAACGGTGGCGGTGAGGAGGTCGGCCATGGTGGAGGAGCGAAGACGAGCATCGTGAAGGAGGGAGGAGGGTTTGAGAAGTAGGGACGAGTAGAGAGAACAAGAGATATAACGATGAAGGGAGGGCCGAAGGCTAAGATGAAGGTGCAGGAGATAGAGGATGGAGGCCGGAGGAGGGAGGAGTGCAACGGCCATGAATGCAGCCCGAGGGAGGAGGGCAACGAGCACAGAGGGAGAAGGGCGATGAGCTGGATGGAGGGAGTAGGGAGTAGTAGCGAGGACACGAACTATAACGATAAAGAGAGGAGGATAGAGGACAAAGGTGATGACGGAGGAGGATAAGATGGAGGCTAGAGGAGGGAGGTCAACGCCCACGGAGGGAGGAGGACAACGCACACGGATGCAGGAGGGCGACGGGGATGCATGGAGGGAGAAGGGCGACGAGCTTGGATGGACGGAGGAGCATGACGAGCATGGATGGAGGGAGGGGGGCAACAAGCATGTATTGAGGGAGGGTGACGAGCATGGATCTAGGGAGCAATGTGGCGAGTGTGGATGGAGGAAGAGGGTTGAGGACGAGCGCGGATGGAGAAGAGAGGCTCCTTTAGTGAAGTCCAAGAGAAACTACAAGAGCATGGACGGAGGAGAGAGGCTCGTTCAGTAAAGTCCAAAAGACAGACTACGAGACAGTCTGGCACAGTCATGCTTTTTTTTCCTTTCTGAAGTTGTGTACACCAAACATGACAACACAAAGAGACGATGGAGTGATGATGGTAGGAGGACGCGGTGATGACACACGCGGGAATGATGGAGGGAAAAGAAGGGCACCAAAAGGATAGATGATGGCAGTTCACGACCATGACGATGAACAGGATGGTGTTGATGATGACAATGACAATGATGATGTGGATGATCACGTTCGCAGGCAGGCACACACACACACACACACACACACACACACACACACACACACACAGAGAGAGAGAGAGAGAGAGAGGGAGGGGGGGGTGGGGGGGCTCACACTTGTGTGGCCGTAAGCAATGAAAACAGACAGCGGATCAACAGAGAGAGAGAATAGCGGGGGAGGAGGGAGGGAGGCAGGAGGGAAGGAGGAAATTGGTAAAATTAAGTCAGACGTCATCAAGAAGTTGGACCACATGAAGAGCTCGTGGCCCAAAGCGATTGGCCGCTGTGACTAAAAGCCTCCTGCTATTTGGTGCCTTCCGTACTCCAAATCTTCGTGTTGACTATCGGACCTTCGGCTCGGTTCCCACCAGGTCACTGCCCACTATAGCCTACAGTTCTGTCTAAAAAAAGAATCAAATGTTGAAGCAGCACGTAGATCTTCCATGTCGTTTCTTCCTAAAGAAAGAGAAACAACAAAAAGCTTAAAAGCTTCAAAGTAGGTTTTCATAGTTTCGGTTGAAAAAGGTGGGCTTCGATGTCATGACCTGTCTATTAGCGAAGTCTTCCATTCAGACTCATCGAGCTCATTTTCACAGTAATTTAGGACACAGAGGTTTTCATACCATACTTGCAACTATTCGACACTGCGCAGGATACTTCATCATATATTTCTGAAATCCTACTAGTGCTCGCTTGCGAGCCCACGTGGGTTGCCATTTTACCATGTCAAACGGGAAGAGGTACTTTCGCTCACATGGTCCGCAATACAAGTCGAGCTCAAAAGATTCGCTGACATGGTCCGCCAACGCAGTCAAGCTCAGCAGATACATGTGTCATCGTTTTTCTATTGTTATTTTCAAGCAGAAACAATCAATTCATTACAATGTCATTGTTTATCCTCGTTCGCCTTTCCACCAAGAGCGCGTGCACCACCGAACAAACGTTCCGCTACTTGCTTGACGAGTCACCACGTCAAAATTCGAGATCACCACAGTAAGTCACCACAACAGCTGCATCTGTCTCATCGCACCACGAGAGAAGATGAACAACAGTCGTATTAACAACAATCATATTAACAACAGTCGTATTAACAACAATCATATTTTTCATTACCACTTCGAGAGACCCTTCACCACTTCAGGATTCAGCCTGCCTTTTGTTTTTCAAATATCTCAGAAAGACGAGGCTCCAATCAATTCGTGGGGAGCAGCACATGCTAAACAGGTGGTTTTCAGGGTCTTCAGATCCTTCACGACTTCAGGACCACTCAGGATTTTCAGACTTCCTAAACTCTAATACTCTGGTTAAGAGAGAGAGAGAGAGAGAGAGAGAGAGAGAGAGAGAGAGAGCTGCAGAAACAGGTTCCTAATCTTCGGCTTAGTCAGCCAGGATGGTAGGTGCACAATCTCTACAGAGAAAGCTCTTGTACACACGATACATTCATTCCGAGATAAATGCACTTATACCCCCACACTTTATTCATCTCCACATCTGTAAGAACGTCCACGCGAGAGTCCTGATAGCCACGGAAATGCTCCACATTGAGAGGCATACGTGCAGTTCTGCTTCGCCTTGCATTCGCACGTACCTGACTTGTCCAAATCTCGTCGCTCCTACCGCTGCATGGATCTCTAACGACGCTATGGATTGGAGATTCGAGGGATTTTGCGATAAGCAGCAGACCAACGATGTTTATGACAAACTAGAATTTGATGTACCCGTAGGTACATGAGGGGATCGTTATGACCGTTATCATGTCCACATTGAAGATATGCGACGTTCATGAACCGCAGACCGTACGGGCATACGTGCAGTTCTGCTTCTCTTGCCCCCCCCCCCCCTCTCTCTCAAAACGCAAGGCACTTGTGTTTTGGCACTTCTGTTCCATTCATTGCTATCATTCCAGTCATTGCTAACACGTAGTGCACCCGACGTCCAACACAAAACTGCCATGTCTTCGGATTTGTCGGCGACATACTTGCAATCCAAAGACATGTGACCACGATACAGACCTCTTCTCTGTTGGTGAGTTGAGGTCATCATATCATTCCTCCCGTTGGTTAGTTCAGGCAAGGCACATGTCCATGGTGTCACGGCTATCACGATGAGGAGGCATGGAAGTAGAAAGGGCTGTGTTAGAAGCTTGTCTATTTAGTTATGGCTTTTACTGTTGGTTCAGGGAAAGACAAGGGCTTCGGGCTCCGCGGGCTTAGGCCTGTAAGCTAAACCGGCTGAAGCTGCAGGGATAACTCCGGGTAGAATTGTGAGGTCCCCGGCCTCAACCGATCGAAAGTAGAAAGGGCTGTCTCAGGTTCTCACTGTCCGACAGCTGTACCAACTAGCCTAGCTCAGTCGGTACACCCATGAACTGTTGACATACAGACCTGACTTCAAATCCAGACGTAACCAGACACAAACTTCATCACGAAGAGAATAAGATATTCAATGCTGAATAACATGAGGCAGGTCAGTGCAATGATTATATCTCGAGGCTGTCGCCAAAATAGAGACTGTCCCACAGTCTGTGGATCTCTTTTCCACAGAGCTTCATGTTTACAAAATGGATTTGGTGATAGGACCTAGCCCAGTAGGTAACCCACCAGCCTTATATTCCGCAGATGCAGGGATCGAAGCCAGTAGCCCCCACTGAAAAAAAATAAAAATAAAATGGAGTTAGGTCCATCCTAGAGCAGCGCATTGCTTTTAAATGGAGCTCTGCGTTTTCAAACTACTAGTCCGTGGGCGACGGTCTTGAGATATCAGCGTCGAATCGACCGGCCCGAGGCCTCTCAGACAACTTACTATTTCATGCATCTTGTTCGTCGGGATTCGAACTCAGATCTGTGTTTCAACAGCCAACGGGTGTCTTACCAACCGATGCGGGCCCTTTGGGTTAAAAACTACTCTTTTCAATGCGGCCGAGGGATAGAAATACCGATTCACATTTGGGAGAACTAAATACTAGTATCTCCAGTGCGTAACCTACCGCGGCTACCGGGAGTCCTTCGAAGATGGAAACCTACATGTCCCAATGGGCCTAGCTCAGTNTACTAGTATCTCCAGTGCGTAACCTACCGCGGCTACCGGGAGTCCTTCGAAGATGGAAACCTACATGTCCCAATGGGCCTAGCTCAGTTGTGTACACCATGAACTGTTGAAATGCAGACAGAAGTTCGAATCCGTACGGTGCTCGATCAATAAAAAAAGACAGCCTTGATTTACCTGACGCCGGTCAATTCACTGATGATACCTCAAGGCCGTCCTCCCACAAAGAACAAAGGGAAACAAAACTTGGGTGATCAATCCTGAACTGAAAGACAGAAACAACAGAAAAACGAAAGGGAAAACACGAACCAGGGAAAGAGCATTCCCATAAAAAAAGAAACCAGGGAGACATAGCATTTCCATTAATCAACCATACACATCTCCACAAGCAGCCTACTGCACTACAAACTCTTTAACAATTGCACTTCCCATGCATCAACGAAGTGCTCGCGTTCAGGCTTCATGCAGAAAAAAAGCAATACAAAAGAGCTCGACTTGCACTTGTTAAGCGTTGTGCACTAATTAAACTAATCACCTGATTCAGAATCAAACAAGCCTAATTTCACGCAGTACACTTCAAAAGCAATCCCACCATACCAAGTGTTAAACGCTGTGCATTGATTACCCGATTAAAGGAAAGAAAGATGAAACAAATGCAATTCAGAGCAACGCAAATAAAAAAAAAGCAATGCGGACACAAGACCGTTCGAAGCGCTGTGCTTTAGCTACCAAATTAAGGATCAAGCAAACGCCATTCAGGCAACGCAATTCAAAACGCCATGCACCCATACCGAGCTTCATAGCAGATGATAACCCCAGAACCGACACCCATAACGAGCTTCATAGCAGATCATAACCCCAGGACCGACAGTAAGTTAGGCCAGAACAATAGAGCCCGACGAGGAAAAAACAATTTTGCCTGCAGAAAGCAACGACGTCACATGACAAGCGGAATAGAGGGTTCGAAATTTTGCAGAGACGAATGGTGTTCTGACTCAAGGTTTCGTTTTTCCCGCTTCTCTGAAGCGTAAAGGCCAAAACTTTTTACAGAACGAAACGTTGACCCAATCAATGCAGGGCCAGGCAAACCGCCACGGCACAGCGGGACAACGGAAACGCCAACAATTCCACCGAGAAGAGAAGTGGGCTTAATCAGCTAAAAGGCAGCTTGGCGACCATCACTCTCTGCAGATATCATAGTGGTAACGTGAAGAGCAAGTGATGAGAGTCGCCGAAGCAGCAGTCATCCGTCTCACACCACAAATTCGCAAACAAGGACGAGAAAGAAAAGAAGGGAAAACAAACGGAATAGACGAAGAAAACAAGCTTCAACTGATCGTCAATAACGAGAGAGAGAGAGAGAGAGAGAGAGAGAGAGAGAGAGAGAGAGAGAGATCAACCTGCACAACAAGACCAAAACGATAAACTACAGAAATCGTCAAAGAAACTAATAACTTTGTTGAATGAGGTAGTCGCCAAGCTGTTCCACCACCACATTACAATCGGAATGCTGGACTGGGTCCTCATACAGCCCAATGATCAAAGCGGTTGCCGTCTTCTTTATGGTTGCACCACCCTTCGGGCTGAGACCGGGTCCCTGCACACAGCAGAAGAAACAGAACCGGGCTATTTTTAGAACAAATCCCGACGACACCATCCGTACACGATGACAACTATCCGGAAGAGCCCAGCACGGCAAGAGGAGGGTCACAACGGATAACACCTATGCTCCTTTCACATGGTAGGCCTAACGTGAGGAGACGAGAGGGCACAGCTTGCGTACATAGCGCGTCGCCGAGCGACTCTACATATGCGAGAAATACGAAGCTTCGGCGGCGGGTGTATCTCGGCAGTTCAATTGTAGTTAAGTTCGTCATTTACACACTTCGAGAGTACTGCGGCCCCATAGCGTCAAGAATAAAAGGGTATAGGAGCAGGATAAGTGATTAATATCGTGCACCGTGTCAAGAGCATAAACAACGGATAAGACCCATGCTCTGTTGGCCCTCGCCGCACTAGGCGACCAAATGCGCACAAGACAAATTACGGCCGTCAATATTCCCATGCTCTTGCGGGAGATTCATTCTCAGTTTCCCCTTTGGTGAGTGGTGCGGCGAGGCCCATTACCACAGAGCAGGTACAATCCGGGAATCCACTGAACATCATGACTCCACAAAAGGGCAGAGAGAAGGTGAGGGGAAGCGAAGAAGTTCCAGGGAGACAGGACACAGTAAGACAAACGAGAGTCAGACTACCTACAGCGAGGACAATGATGACATTCGGAAGAAAACTGCCAAGGCACTCACCTTCTTTGCCCGGATAACGACCCCTTGATCGCCTTGGACCAACATGTATTTCACACCGCCGAGCTTTAGCCCGCTCTCAGAGAGGGTCTTCTCATCCTTAAATCCTCCAATTAACGACTGGACCTCAGCTTCGGAGAGCTGCACGATGAATGCACCAACGAACGAGAAAATTAGCGACAAGCACTGAGCAGCATTTGACTCACCCCCGTCACAATACACAGTTCTGCCCACAGTGCTCGGATTTTTCACTGTTTTCCAAGTCCACTCAAATTAAGAAGCCAACGGAGAACCACGAGTAGACGCACCGTCATGCCCAAGGCATCAACGATGGAGTTGGTTCACCGCTATCGAGGCATGACAAGAAACATGGACGCTCGATGAACACAGAACGAACTCAGCTTGAGATCATAATGCAGGAGTCGAATGGAATTGCGGGAAACGAGCAAGGCGAAAGAAAGAGAGCGCACAACCCGACAAAGAAAGAGATACGGAGTACAAAGAAAGAGAGAAACTGAGGACAAAGAAAGAGAGAAACGGAGGGCCCAAGGAGGACAAAAAAAGAGAGAAACGGAGGACAAAAAAGAGATACGGAGGGCCCAGGCGGGTGGCGACGGCGGTAAGGAGGCACAGCGGAGGCAATGGAGACGGTGGGAAGGCAACAAGGGGATTGAGAGGGGGCGACTGCACGGAGAGAACCGGAGGTGGCATAGATGAAGACCAAAGGCGGCACAGACGAAGGCGAGAGAGACATACGTGGACGAGGAATGACCGGAGGACGGAAGCCACAAAGACAATGGGGACGGGAAGAAACGCTACAACGACGAAGGGAAGACATGGAGACGACGGGGAGGGCAAACAAAGAGGCGGCGACGGGGGCAGACGGAGGCGACGAGGGGGGCAGATCGACGGATGGCAGACCGAGGTGACGAGGGGAGACGGGAGGGGATAAGGGAGACGGAAGGCGAAGGGGGGGAGCAGACCGAGGTGACGAGGGGAGACGGGAGGGAATAAGGGAGACGGAAGGCGACGGCGGGGAGCAGACCGAGGCGACGAGGGGGGCAGACCGAGGCGACGAGGGGGGAAGACCGAGGCGACGAGGGGGGAAGACCGAGGCGACGAGGGGAGACGGGAGGCGACGAAGGGGGCGAGACGCAGGAAACGGGAAGGGAAGGTGACGGAGGGGATAAGGAGGGGAGGCGGAGGCAACGGGAACGAAGCCGGAGGCGACGGAGAGGGGGGTAGAGGGAGGTGATGGGGAGGTGGGCCGACGGAGACGACGGGAAACAAGGGAGACGAAGGCGACTCGGGCTGCGGCCGATGAAAGAAAAAAAGCACCGACCCGCCAGGCAAGAAGATCGGCGGAGGGATCGAGAGGTAGTAAAGGCGGCAACGGGAACGCGCCGCAGGGATAGGAAGAAGTCAAGCAGCGAGAGGAACAGAAGGTAGGCTGGAAGACGCCGAAGACGACGGGGAAAGAGGAGAAGGACACATTGCTTCAAGTAAGAAAGACGGCGACAGACGGAAGAGGCATGGCGACGGACAGGAGACGCAGTGCTACAAACAGGAAACGCGGGCCGACAGACAGGACACGAGGGCAGATAGACAGGAGAGCCAGAGGACGACAAACAGGCGAGGCCGGGGGATGGCGAATAGGCAAAACATAGGGTCGAACAGGCGAGACATACAGATGCACAGGCAAGACAGGGACGTACAGGAGCGGCACGGGGAGGAGACGAACGGGGAAGCACAAGCGAGGTACGGGAACGAACAAGGACGCACGGTGACGAACGGGGGACATGGTGCCACACAGGGAAAGGACGGATGACGAAGGACAGGGAAGGATTGGCGACGCATAAGCGGGGCATGCCCATAGGCAGGGAATGCATAGGAGCGAGCTGCGCGGCACGGGAACGGGCAGGAGACATGGGAATAGTCAAAAGACGGATGGGGATACGCAAGAGACTGATGGGAATATGCAGGAGACGGATGGGAATAGGCAGGATACGCATAGGGACGGCTGTGTGAGGAATTGGAATGGCCACGCATAGAAACGGGCAGGAGGGGGCATGGGACGGGTAGGAGGGGACATGGTAAAGGGCAGGACGCGGCATGGGAAGGGGAAAGGAGGTGGTTGGAAACGGACGGGGAAGCTGTGCGAACAGTGGGAGGCGGCATAGGGACGGGACAGGAGAGAACGACCGCCGATAGGGTAAGCAAGGAGATGCGACACCGGAGCCACTGTCAGGGGGAGGCATGGGGATTGAAAGAAGGCGTGAACACTTGCATTGGGGGCAGGGAAAAGGGAAGGGAAGTCATGATGGCGGGCGGTATGGCACGGCGACGGGCAAGAGCGGCACGGCGGTGAGGCAGCATTATCATCGAGCAGTGGCAGAGTAAGGACGAAATAAAAGGAGAAATAGCAACGGAGGCACGATGATGACAAGATAGCGAAGGCATCGGAATGAAACAGGCAAATACACAAGTACAGAATAGGTAGAGATGGAGACACCATTAAGAGAATGGAAACGAAACTGGCAAGGCGACCATACCGTGAAGACGACAAACAGAAGGCAAGGCACGGGAACAGAATGGACCTGAAGACCCTACCCACAGCAAATGAAAAGCAAAAGTCGTGGCACGATGAAGGGAACAGGATACACGAGAAAACAGGTGGGCTACGCGACGGAACAGACAACTCATGAGGGTGGAATAGGCAAGTCGATGAGGCAGCATGAGTCAGAGACGCAGAACAGAATAGGCATGGGGAACGTCGATCGATACGACAGACGAGCTATGGAGAAAGGTCATGCGAGAAGTGAAAACAGAATCCCCGATACGAATAAGAAAGAATAGATCAAAGCGAGAAGAAAATCAAACACGAAAGACAAATATGAACGGACAAGCTTGATGTGAGCAGTTCCCTTCTCCTCTACGTACGTGATGGATACATCAGTAAACACGCACATCACGCAAACGGCATCCGCTAAATACGCGCTTGCCTCATTCTGCCCCAAGATCGACGAGTTTGGCAACCACCAGCACATCACCCAAAAATAACTTAGCCCGCGGTACAACAGCCTAAAATAACTTAGCCCGCTGTACAACAGCCTAAAATAACTTATCCCGCGGTACAACAGCCTTGGATATCATACGTGTGACGCAAGAAAGGTTATAAAGACAAGAAAACAGAAACACACAAGAAAACAGAAGCCGCAGGAAACGATTTGAACACAAAAGAGAACAGAAGGAGAGAAAACCGAAGGACGCGGATAGACAGAAAGAACAAATTCCCTATCTGCTAAGCTACATGACAAGAAGGACAAGATGTTGAGGAAGAACGATTCACCAGCGCGGGAAATGGACAATAACAACAGAAAGAGGAAGGCAACAAAACAAACATGCATCTACCAAACGATGGAGCAAGGAATAGCATGTGATAAGAACACAGTGAAGAAAGGACGACAAACTGTGGCCGAAAAGGGGTAATAAGAGCTCACTTACATCCGGAAAATTCTCGCTCCTTGCCCACACAACGCCATCCAGGCCGATGATCCCTGCCGATTTGAGTTGCCCTGAGGGAAGGGCGCACATCAAGTAGCTATCGATATACCCATCCCACGACATGGCGACAGCAGTTGAATGTACCTCCCCGAGGAGAAAGAGACAGAGAGAGAGAGAGAGAGAGGGAGAGGGAGAGACCGGAAAGGAGGCGCCGGAACTTCGCGAGATGGATGACTCACTCTATGGACACCAAAACCTTCGGAAGTGCGACGTACGGGTTTCGTATATACATACAAAAGCGCACGACAGGCGGTAGACAGCAAGGTGGTATGGGGTAGAGACTGGGAGCAGAGCGGCAGGATGTCGTGCAGATCCTGTCCCCGGCAGAACCAGCTGACCACCAGAAAGTATCCCGAGCACACAAGCCTGAGAGAGGAGGAAATGAGAAACGCGCCTCAGGAGGGAAAGAACCACTTACGCGTCCAGAGTCTCCCGACGATGGATGGAGCAGTCGAGAATTTTAAGTGGGTCTGACGTGCAACGTCGGATTTGGGACCGCTGCCGCGGGAGCGCGAAGGAAGGCGGGGTGGAACGAAATCAGGGAGAACTCAACACTTCGGTCGATGAACCCCGGACAGGAAGCGCGGCGAGATAGGGCCTCGTCGCAGTCGCACTACTCGCCATCCGCCAACCAACATTTTGATTGCATGTGGATATCATTCTGTCCAGATGCATTCGAAATCTTGGCGGGTTGTAGCCAGGGCCATACCGTCCGGAAAGTCGGTGTTCGCCCTGAGAGATGCCGTCCTCCGCGGCGGAGATTTTTCTGGCTGGCCCGGCCCCTGGCTGGCAATGCAGGCCGAAGTGCGACAGCTCCCAAGCTCCACTACCTTAGCACGGCCCTCCCCGGCCGGCTCTGTCATTCATTTTTTGCCCTTTTTCTTTTCCCGTGGCCAGCTCCACGTAGTCGCTGCCCACGGAAGGACGCAAAACAGCGGACGAGAGGTGTCCAGACACGCTGGCAGGGCTGCGGTACTGAGATCCCGGCGACGCTTGTAGCCAGTTTATTTTTGGGGGAGGGGTAATCTTTCTACATATACCACCACTCCCAGGGAGCTCTGGCACCAGTCCCATAGCCGGCAGCCAAAGTTAGCCGACCGGCCTTCGTCCCAAGGACCTCAAACGCAGGCACCACGCACCACCTCCTAACCACATTGAACCAAGCAATGGGAGGCAAGCGTGGGTAGGCAATCCTGATCCGTAATTACCTTGCATGCATACTGATGTGCACTGCAGTGCAGTTACAGCGTCTGTGAAGATACATGCTGTGAGATTTCCTTACCAAGATATCGAGTCCTCAGGTAACCTCAGGTAATCATGCCACAGCAACAGGACAGTTGGCCATTGATGTGACAGACATTTCACGGATCTCAGGACAGCAGAGTCAGCCTCCAGCTGATGGCCAGCAAGGCTTACTTGATTACAGTGTAACCAGCATGATTATGTCCCTTGTTTTGCCAGGTGAGCTTGCAGTAGAACAGCATGGTATTCAAGAAGGCAGCCCAATGTCTGCAAACAGAATCCATATTGGGGTAGATACTTCGCTGTTCTCTGGGCTGATGAACCAGCATCTAGCTGTGGGCCACCAGGTGAGTATGCCCCTTGCCGTACCAGGTGACTTGCTTGGTCATACAGCCGTAGAGTCACAGGACTCAGGATTAGCCATAACTGCCCAGCACAATGGGCTGAATGGACCTACTGCAGTATCTGTGTCAAATCGGATGTATGATTGAATGAGGAGACCCAAGTGCAGACTGCCTCCCCCGCTATTGAGGAGAATCTGCTAACTAAGACCAAAGTTTTGCCGGTACGGCAGAATCTGCTAACTAAGACCAAAGTTTTGCCGGTACGGCAGATACACACACACTGAAGGAGACAGTTTCTGAATTAACAGGGGAACGCAAATATCTGTCACTTCCCCTTGCACAAGAGGATCCCACATTAATCAGCAATAAAACAAGCTGGGAGGGGGGCGCTGTGTAGGCTACACCAGAAGGAATTAGCATGCAAAGGGGGGGAGCAGTCAGTGTTGCCCGACCCTAAGCAACACCACCAATGTGTGGAACCGGGTATGGGAATACTAGTCTCGAATCAAGGGGACACGAACCAGGACCCAGACCAGGGTGTTGAGGCAACTATGTCCCAGTTGCAGAAAGACCAGTCAGAAGAGGAAATCGATCTCACAGAGGCCCTACAGTCAGTGAGTGAAGGGAATCAGGGAATAGTATGTCTCAGCCGCACTCAGCAGCAAGCCTCGCAAGCCCTAGAAATCACTAGTAAGCGTCAGAAGCTTAGGCACCTTGTGGTTAAAGGTCAGGGAGATCTCCCTCTCTCAAAGGCGGGTATTGTGGTTCTCCCGGTTAGATTCAAGAATGGCATGTGGGAGATTGGGCTTTCATAACCGCTGGGTGCATTATATGGGGCGGTGACGGTACAAGGTATGAAGTCCACCTTTTTTATCTCTATCCTGGCAGACGGGTGGTATGGCAGTTGATTCGTTAATCAAAATGGAAATCGGAAGATTTATTAAGGATCAATTTCCGACGGGAGGAATAGCCACCCTTACCATTGTACCTGAGGCGCATATGATTGTAGAAGGGATGTATACATTAAGTATGAGCCGGCTAGGCAAGTGGATCTCAGTTGGTTCGGGCATGACTCTTTAAAGGACACACAAGTGTTGAAAATTAAGGCAAGCAAGTTCTGGTCAGAGGAGGACGTGGGCATCCTTCTCGCTAGGCTTCTACACCAAGGGACACTAAGGGGGGAGGAACTCTTGATGCAGGAGTTTGGGATATCTTGTGAGGGATTCTTACCTTCCTAGTATCTTGCATAACGCCTGAGCAGTCTTCCCAGTTGTTTCTCAGTAGCGAGTTGTATGAGTTTTGTGATAAAAGGAATTAAAGAGATTGATGCACTATACAATAAGGACAAAGAATGGAAACTGCTTAGGAGGAATTAAATTTAAATATAAGATCCTTGAATGTCAATAGTCAGGCTTCGGCCACATATAGCAAAAAGCAAGCAATCTACTCTGACCAATTAAAAGGGATAGATGAAAAAGACTGGTCGGATGTCATCTGTATTCAAGAGACTCACCTAATGGACATAGAGGCTCAACATCATTGTCATAAAGAGTTGTGGCCACATTTATCATACAGAGCGCATGCGCCTAGACCAGATAGTTCGGGGGTGGGTACTTAGGTGCCTCCACAATTTAGAGTAGAGGTTATCTACTCAGTCACAGATATAGTTTAAAGGAGGTGGATGTATGTCCTTGCTATGCTTGGGCTTGAGGTGGTAGGCATCTTGTGTGTATACCGTGACGGACCAATTGCTGTAGGTGAAAGACAAGTGTTTTTTGAAAACATCCTCCCATGTTTTCCAGTGGGTGTCCTGTTGATCATAGTTGCGGACTTTAATGCTGCTCCAGATAGATATCTGGATCGTTGGCGCATCCCCTCACCTTGCCCAGCACATGTAAAGATCGATGAATTAATTATTGCTAATTTATATCAAACACTCAACGTGTTTGATTTATATCAAAACTCAAGCCCACAACAAAATCAATCTCTTGTTTTAGAAGGGTCGATCCAAACAGAGTACTAAGTCGCGGATTGATTTAATTTTACTAGCTGAGGAATTACTAGGTGCTCTTCAATTTGCATAAATTTTTTTAAAAAGTTTATTCCCAGGCTTAGACCATGCAATGTGTGGGGTTGTTTTCTCATTTTATAAAAAACTGGATCAAGGGAGAAGTACTACAAATTAAATACCTCCCATTTACAAATTGGTAGCTTCATTCATGATATTTGGAAATTTTAAAGATACCAGAGGATTCTCATTAACAATGATATTGCATGGTTTAATAACGGTTCAGCGTTCCTAGGCCGTAAATACAATAAATATTATAAATTGCTATCAACCTAAAGGCATTCTAAGAAATTTCAACTTAAAAAAAAAAAAACAAATCAAGAACTGCAACAACAGAAAATAAATCAAGAAGATCAAGAGGTCTTAGAGTCGTTAGCAAATGAAATGCAAGAATTAAATAATGAATTATTAACTCGTATGAAATACCGATGACAAGAATAAAAATTAGAGGTAAACTTATAATTCATCATATGGAAGGAGCAGTGGATGCTCGATTTTTTGTTGTGCCCAAATCAAGAACAAAAAGGACAGTAATCAAGGCTTTGGAAGACTCTGTTGGTCAAAGTGGAGCCTTGGTCACCACATTGGCAACAATCGCTTGCATTAAGCTTGCTTGAGACTCTTAGAAATCTCCCTTCACCTCGGAAAACAGTAATATACCGACTAATAAAAAAAGTACACACATTAATGACTTTCTTCATCCCCTTAAGAAAACGTAGACTGAAACACAAAGGGTAATGATGGATATGTCTCTCACCAAAGATGAGATATGAAAAAACCTAATATTTATAGAAGAGGAGAAACCTCAGGGGTTGATGGTCTTCCCCCCAAAAATTGGGAGACTCTATGAGATTCACTCTCATAGAACCTCGTGGATTACTACCAAACAGTCTGGATCTCATGGGATATGGGGGGAATTTGTTGGGCAAAAATACAAACCCTGCTCTATAAAAAAAAGGATAAGACTAACAACATAAACTATCGATTCATTATTCTACTCACAGTGGTTTACAAATTGGTAGCTAAGGCACTCAACAGAAAATTTTTCCAGAGTTAAATAATCATTTTATAGTAAATTACATTCTAAATTTCAAATATTCATTCCATCTTAAAAAATGTCAATCCAATTTTAAAATTTTCCGCCTTACTTGAAAATTTACATTCCAAGAATGGGGTATCCCTTCTTATTTGAACTGCGTGTTAGATATAGAATGAAAGTCTGGATGAGTTCATGAAATATTTAATTCGACAGTCATTCTTTGTAAGAATTTCTAGTCATAAATAAGTTAATCCAATTTAAATTAGAAGATATTTGTTGTAGTAGAACGAAAGTTTAATTTAGACACTTCACAAACTTGTTCAGACTTTCATTCCATCTTGAACAAACAAATGTAGTTGGAACGGGAAACTTATATTTAGATGGAAAACTTATCAAATAAAACTATATTTTTTTTAATTGCACGAACATTGGAATGATAAGTTATGAATATGAAAGATTTTTTTTTAATGGAATGTTTTTTTCAAATTCATTTATCGTGGAAATTTTTATGTTGCTCGCTGATCAAATGACCAGGGTGATTTTAAATATAATACATTTTGTCCAGACTGACTTTATAATAGACAGAAATATACATGATAATATCCTTCTAGTGAATGAATTAATCAAAATTACCCGCTAATGTAAAACAATGCGTCTTTTATTTTCATATATTTTAAGAATACTTATGATCATCTGGATTGTTTTTTTTTTATAAGTGTTAAGAAAAATTCAACTTTGATGCCTGTTTTAGAAGATGGGTGAAAATTCTATACAAGAATGTCACCACCAGAGTGATAATTAATTGCAATGTGGCCTCTTCGATCTCTCTACGTAGATCAGTCAAACAAGGGAATTCAAACGTCCTATTTATTTTTGTAACCATAATGGAAGCTTTAACAGTAAATTTTCGTCAGCATGATGATATAAAACGTATCCAGGTAACTTTCATCTTGGAAGAGGCAATCCCGGTATGCTCACTTTGTGCATACGATTTGCCCCTTATAGTAGATTCGTCTCAAGACAATTTTGTAGAAATATAAAAGATGATGAATCTTTTCTGTGGTTTTTTATCATACATGAAAGTTAATTGGGGTAGTAAGACGATGAGTTAGTGGATTCATCACCAGGGAGTGTGACTGTCAGAACAACCTCGAGTTAAATGACTTCCTCTAAATACCCTTATTAGAATGTTGGGGATCTCGATTTTTATAGAAGGGAAACAAAAAACTGAAAATAAATTAATTAATTAACCGACTCAAATCAAGTTATAATTTTGAAAAAATAAATACACCTCGTTATTTGGTCCCATTTTAGTTATTAATAATGTGGTTTTAACATCCATTTGGTACAAATCTGCATTATGAGCCATGAACAAGGAACCTCTTAAAAAATTTCAGATACAACTAACAACCTTCTTGTGCAGAGACAATCATAACCTCTAGAATGTTATTAGTAGGGTGGCTTGAAGGTTCGTGATTCAACCCAAGGTGGGAGGTGGATTGTGGATTATTAATCCCTCTACTCAAGTTATGACTCTATTCATTCAATGGGTCAAACGTGTGTCGTTCAATCCCCATACCCTATCGTCTGCATTCACTATGAAACAAATTAAAAGGTTAACTCCAACAAGGACTGAAAATACTGATCCTTTGATGTGGCTGGAAAATCAATCCTGACCCTTTTCAAGAGCTTTATAAAAAATCGTAACTGGACAAATGATCTCATATAGACAAGTGGTAAGGCAGAACCTATGTAAGGACCCTTTTCGGATTACTCTCATTAAAACATGTAGGAAGTCACACTTAACAGATAAACTCCCCCATAAAGATGAGAAAAAGTTTGCCAACAACCCCTCTTTGATAATGGATGGATAAAGGATTCTCAATTGTGTGTCATTCATTGTACGAACTCTCATTTGAAAGGATGGGTTAAAAGAAAAATTTTAAAAATTAATGATATATGGAATGAAAAAATTAAGGATTGGATTGAACCATCTATTTTGCAGGATCGTCTTTGATATTGACATCAATTAATAAAAAATAATTGTTCTTATTTCATTCGATCGGATTTGTATTATTCGCAAAGGACCCAAATTCATGATTGATGACTAAGTTACCATCAAAGATCTTCCCTCTTTAATTGACAATATTTGGGCGATGTTTCATAATGGGGATATACTTCCGCCAATTTTTTAATTATCACAATATTTTTTCTTCTTCTTACTAATCAGAAGAGAACCAAGTGGGTAAAAGAGAATCAAATTTCCAGAATAAGAGTATTAAGGAGAAGTGATTCATGACTTGCTTTCATACCGGATACGCCTATTTCTAAATTGGCTCTAGACCATGCTAGTTGGACTTAGAGCTCACCCGGAAGGAGTACATATAACCAAACTCTTTGTACCCTTAAAATTAAATCTACACATGAGATGCTGCGAGTGAAGGTCAACTTGAAGGATAAAGTTCCATAGAGATGGATGAAACATCTTAACCATGACGGATTAGGTGGTTCATCTTAATGAAGTCAAAATCGACGAAAATGACCTCTTTGCAAAAGATCCTGATCATATTTGTTTGTCAAAAGAAACTCTAACCACATCCAAACTGAATCTGCCTTTCAAACAACTTTAAAACTGCATCCAACCTATCATAGTGTTTTTGAAAATTTCCCACATGCGCCCGACCCAACTGAGAGCGGGAAAAAATGTTCAACCGCATCCAACCTGGTCAGGACCCGTTCAACGTCCACCCCCGACCCGCCCAAAACCACTCATATCCACCCAAAGTACCTACTACCTACTACCCACTATTTAATGCTTACTAACAAATATTAAACTTAATTACAGAAAACAAATGACTAGTAGAACTAAGTAACAAACGACCAAAACCAGCAACTTGTAGAGTTGCGACATCTACAAATTATTGATCAAATCTTTATTTGATATCGCAAAATGGTCGTTCACAGTCGAAGGATTTAAATCATTATTTTTCTACGTGCTTGTGTTATCGGCGTCGAAAAAGTTAAACTCGGTCCTAGAGTTGGAGGCTGACAGATACAAAATTGAGCGGGCTGCACGGACCATGATCGACAAAGAATGTGGCAAGAGTTGTTGCTATGCAGCTTTGGCTGCAGAGCCCCTTACGTTCCACCAAGGCAAGGTACTGGAATTTTTCTTCTCATCCTTGGTTAGGTTCGAGCTGAAGTACAACTGCATTTCTTTCTCAATCTATTCACCCAACGTAGAAGTGATGCTCGGACTGTGACAATCTTCGTCTTCTTCATCTTTTGAACTCTTCAAGGTTGTGACCCCATGTATGATCATGCGTTTCTTCCGCGAACGTTCTGAAGTGACTTCAACTTGATGTTAATCGGTTTTAGAATTATCTAACCCATCGAAGACCCCTGAACCAACTTGCTGCATGATCTCCTTCAGGTGTGACTTGCCTTTTTTCACTTTGATAAATGAAATCTTAAAAAATTATATCCGTTTTTTTGTCGAGGGTCTAGAAGAGCAGCCATGACATGTGAGTCCTCCAACTGTCATTTCTCAACGATTACCTTTTTTATCAGCTTCTTGATTTCTATGATTTGCTTAGAATCGGGTGGATGGGTACGTTTCTTACCGTTGACATTCATATTAGTATGAGCTTTCAAACGAATTTCACAGTGCCCCTACAAAGCATGACGCTCAAAGACAAGAAGGTGCATTGCAGGTTCCAGAAACTTCTTCAGTTTCAATGTGGCTTCTTAAAACCGAGCGAGGAAGCATGACAACTCAACCAAAAGTTTTTGATCAATCATTGCAAATTGAACTACAATTTGTTTGTTACC